>JARJHM010001407.1:0-30178 GCA_033356055.1 Carex pumila | reverse complement strand
GCTCATCGCTTGTCCCATCATCGGATTCATCTTCACAACTCGTGTATGAACCTTCATTGGTTACTGCCTGCAAAGCTTTCAACATTTTCTTACCTTGGAATCTATTTGATGAGGGTCTTGATCTCCAATCTAGCCTCCCTCCTTCAACTCTATCTCCTGGATGAAGTTTGTAGCAGGTCTTCATGGTATGTCCTTATTTATGACAGATTATGCATAAGATGTGTTTGTTCTTCTCTTGTTATATATATCCAACCATCGATGATCAGCATGCCAATTAATTTCTGAGTCATTTGAATTTAAAGCACCACTCCCTTTCACAATAATTATTCTCTCAAGGTTCAATATTATTTATTTTTTTGTTATTTTAATTAGGAATGTAATATAATTTTCTCTCTGTAATTAGTTTGACCAGATTATTAGTGCTGCAAACACTATCAATATGAGTGTTGTATTAGGGTTGCAACTACCCTCTTCTCTTGCTATATAGAGACATTACTAGAGTGCTCCAAAATATTCAATTGAAATGTTGTTTTAGAGTCATAAAAGCTCTATTATCGTGCATATAGACACACTACTAGAGTGCTCGAAACACTTTCAATTGGAGTGCTATTTTTGGTTTGTAAATACCCCCATTATCTTGCTGTTCGCACAGAATATATGCTACAAAGTTTCAGTATAGCAAGCTATACCTTTTAAACCTTTGTTATACTCTGTCAAATCAGATAGCAAGTGTACTATCCTATCGATGAGTATTCTCAGGTATCGATCCACAGGGACGGAAGAAAATAACCGGACTTGTCCTAAAATTACTTGAGATTCTAGAAGTAAGAGAAATTGATTTGGTTTAGTTCTAACAATTCTACTGGTTTATAACAAGTTTAAAAACAATAAAAGAGAATTAAAGTTGTTTAAAATTGATAAAAAGGCGTTTCCAGGGTTCAGATTTCATTTCTGTTCAGTCCCGAGGCATACGGCCCGTACAGATTCCCGTACGGTCCGTATGGGACCCCGAGTTAATGCTGCAGCTACTGTTTTCTGTGCTGATACTGATATTTAGGGTTTCTATCGACCAGATCTAGATACCTAACCTCAACTTTCGCATTTTGGCATAGCACCCGATTACCGGACTCAAATACTTCCCTCTTAGATGCGTTAAACCTCAACTTTCGCATTTTGGCCTAATTTATCTAAGTCACTTGTTGGTTTACTAAAAGTATCCAAGGACTTTCGCCTCAAGAAAAGTTTCGCCTTTCGGGTACTCCTTGGTTTCACCCTACTTCATATACTTTATTCGGTTGGATTAAATGTCATAGACTTGGCTCCTAACACATAGATGTGCGCATTCATCTAGAGGGATGACTAATCGATTCAAGCAAGCACAAATAAAGCAATCGAAATACTACTCAACAAAGTAAAACAAAGCATTCAACACAAAATCCAAGTAGCATGCAACAAAACCAAACTAGAAACTACATCTTACCCCTAGAAACAAAGTAAATTAGCTACTCATGTTCACAAGATAACACAAATAAGAAGAGATAAAAGAGTTCATGACAAAACAGTGGAAAATCAGAAGATCCGTGGCAAAACTCGCGTTTTTCCCTTCTCTTCCTCTTTTCCTCCTCTTGTCTTTTGCTCCAAGAAAGAATGATTGAGTTCCAATCCAGAATCCCCTTTTTTTTTGGTGAGGAATATCTCCTTTAATGCCCCCAGATCGCCTCCAGAGGTTTCCTTTTCGGCCTCCTTGAATTAAGCTGATTTCAGATTCCAGCTGGATTTTCCCATTTAGCATCCTACGGCCCGTAGGGAACCCCATACGGGCCGTATGCCTGTGTTTTGTCTTGGAGACTTGATGCCTCTGCTATGGAACCTTCTGTGTGGTGGGGCAGATCTTGTACGGCCTGCACGGTATGTCATACGGGCCGTATGAAAAGTAGTCAGAACCAGTTTTTCGCCATTTTTCCTACAAAATACCAAACAAAACATAGCAGTACCACATTTCATCGAAATACAAGTATAAAGTCCACATTTATAGGCTTTAAAACACAGGTTTTAGTGCGAATTAGGGCTGTAAACTAGACATAATATGGAGATATCAAATCCCCCAAGCTTGAACTTTGCTTGTCCTCAAGCAAAAATCCCAACATGGGTATAGGGTTAGTCTTTGGATTACCAAAATGCAGATAAATTCCTAAATGTGAAAATTTACATTAACTGCTCTTATCAAGAACCATGAGAATCTTTTTGGATACAATTTGGATTTTCCTTGATCAATTTTGATTCACCCCACTAATCGATTAATCAAACTTCATATTTTGAGATGCTTTAATATTTGCAAAAAAAAAACTAATTACTTGAATTGATCAATCTTTCATTCTTACATTGAAATTATGCCCTTGTTTGTGGTGATTTTTCCTTTATCGCCCCCCAAGCTTGAAACAAGCTTAGGTTAGAAAGTCGCGGATTTCATGTGTTGATAACTGCAAATATTTTTGAAACTTTTCGAGCTCAAAGGCATCCCGTCGGATTGTGCCAGTACTCTTTTTTTTCTTTGGGAGACGAGCTCAAAGGCGCCCAGTAGGACTTATTGCCAGTACTCTTATTTTCTCCATCTTTTCATTTATTTCATTTGCATATATCATGAATACACACATCCAAGTTATTCTTTTATACCAATGGATATCCCAACCTTTCTATTATTTAAAATCCCCAATTCTCTATTTTAAAAGGCACAGTTCAGTTTCAAAATGACTTTTCGATACAATTCAAGTTTTCATCTTTTCAAGTTCTCAAAAAAATCCCTTCCTAATCAGTTCTTTGATCAATTATGGGGTTAGTTGTAATTTCTCAAGGTCATCCCAAACACAACCAAAACTTTTCACAAAAGTCCCTAATTCAAGCAATCACGCAAATTTATCACTGAAAAATATAAATTTTTGAAAAATAAACATGACCTAAATGCAGATACAGTTTTCTTCTATTCCACCCCCCAAGCTTGAATGAAGCATTGTCCTCAATGCTTGAATTCACACAAGAAAAAGAAAATAGAAGAAAATATGGAAACTAACCAGATATGGAGTGAGGGAAAAGGTAGGGGCGCCTCACTGATTGGCGGGAGATGGGTCAGGTGGTTTTTGGTGGAGCACCGTGTCAAATGTGTCAAAGGGATACACCATTCTTTCCTTATACTGGTCGGGTAGTTTTTTCGTTTTAATGCACCAAAGGACAGAATGCATAGACCAGGTTGGTTGTGCACGGCCCGTATGCTGGTCTGTACGGTCCGTGTGCCTGTGATCATCCGCTGGTAAGGTCTTGTGCATGCATGTGGCTGGGTTTGTGCCCATCAGCTCCTCGATTAAGTTCCCGATCACAGTTTGCTGAGTTTTCAAATCCTCCAGGAGTCCAGCAGTGCGATTCGGGGGCGGATCTGAGCAAAGTGTCGTGTTGTCAAACACTTGCAAAAGAAAAATCCACCCCATATCTTTCAAGTCCTTGATTGAGCACCCGATCGCGCTTATGTGAGCTTTCAATTTCCCCAAGAGCGTGGCAGTCCGATCAGGGCTGAGATCTGCATTCAAGATCACAGGACAAGATTTATTTTGGTCTAGAAACTCATACCTGAAGTTAGCTGGGAGAGGCTTTAATTCGGGAGTGATCTGCTCTGTCTGGCTGGTTGTACGGTCCGTATGAATATTGTGCGGACCGTATGCCTCAGCTCCAGCCTGAGCTTTTGGTTCCTTCTCAATCTCCAGCTTCTCTGTTTGAGATTCCTCTGGTGTACGGTCCGTATGATCTGGGTACGGTCTGTATGGCAATTCTTCCAGACAGACAGGCGTCATGTCTGCCGTGCAGATCGGCTCAAACTCACTTGTTCCATCCTGCAACTCAGATAAATAATCAAAGTAATTTTTAACTGAGCTCCCGTATCCCTCACGGAGTTGTCCCTTAGCCAATCGATCCTCCACGTTGACTGCACAGCATGTTTCTGGTTCAGCTAGCCTCTGAGGGAAAGGAATAGGTGGCTGGTAGGGTGGTGGTTTCTCGGCCACCTTCTTTTTCTGTCTGTCAGCTTCATTTTGTATGGGCCGTACGGGATTGGTACGGACCGTATGGTCTGTCTTCTCATTCACAACTTCAATCGGATCAGGTTCTGACTGCTCGAAAATCACAGGGGGGGTCAATACGGGCTGTATGGGATTCGTACAGACTGTATGGTTGGCTTCTGGCTCGACAGGTATGGCTGGTCCTTGGTACTGTGTCCTATTGGGCGTGCCAGGTGGTTTCTTGGCCCCCATCCTTCTCTGATTCTCAGCCTCTTTTAAAAGGTCTAGCATAAGCAAAGTGTCCCCCTTCCTTCTCTGGTTCTTAGGCTCTCTGTGTACGGCCTGTGCTGGGTTGGTACGGCCTGTGTCAGAAGAATCTTCAACATTCACTACTAGCCGCGTTGGATCTGCACGGTCATGGATCGCTTCAGATGGCTTTGGCACGACCTGTGTTGGGTCAGTACGGTTCGTGCAAGGTGGTGTGGATTCAGATGAGGTTATTGGTTGAGCTGGTTCTGCATGGTCAGGGTTTGGTACGACCCGTACAGATTTGGTACGACCCGTACCAGGCATGGAGGGTCCTTCATAACTGGTTCCACTCAGCAAGGTTATGGATTTTACCTCTCCTCTGGGGTTCATTTCTAGTTGACTAGGCAGTCTTCCAGGAGGTGGTTGTGCAGAGGCAGCTTGATAACCCATTTGTTCATTCCTTCTGTTCTGAGCAACTGAACCGGCCAGTTGGGCATTGAGAGCCTGCAATTGCTCAAAGATCATTTGGTTCATTTTCCCCTGCTCATGCATGAAATTACTCACCGCGGGATCAATGTATGGCTCGGGTGGATCGGATTGGAATGGGCAGTTGTTTGAAGTGTCGAATGGTGCATTGTTGTAGAAATTGCGATTGTAGTTGCCGAGATAGTTGACCTGTTCGGGTTCCTCATCCCATTCCGTCAGTGGGCAATACTCGTAGGAGTGCCTCCTATCCCCACACATGACACATGGCTGTGGTTGATGGTTTCTGACTGCCTTCACGCTCATTTTGGCTAAAGCCTCTTGCATGGCCTCCTCCAGCTTGGCAGCTCTAGCAAATAGAGTTGTGATCTGATCAACTTTGGATCGGCCGCCTCCTCCAGCTCGAGAACTATCGCAGCCAAACCATTGTTGGTTTGTTGCCATCTTATACATCAGATCCACGGCGTCTTATTTTGGGTCTGTCTGGCCTCTGTTGTCGGCTTGTACGGGCCGTACGGAGAGGTGACAGATGTGGTGGTGCTGGAACGAATATGTTGGAAGTTTGCTCCTTGCTTCTGAGATGGTAGTGACTCTTGGGCAGTGACTCTTCCAGTATGTTCCTGCAAAGATGAAAAAAGGAAAAAAAAAATTTAAAAATTAAAATCTAGAATCAAGCAAAAATAAGAAAAAGTCCAGAATTTTCGTTGCCGTCCCCGGCAACGGCGCCAAAAACTTGTTCGCACAGAATATATGCTACAAAGTTTCAGTATAGCAAGCTATACCTTTTAAACCTTTGTTATACTCTGTCAAATCAGATAGCAAGTGTACTATCCTATCGATGAGTATTCTCAGGTATCGATCCACAGGGACGGAAGAAAATAACCGGACTTGTCCTAAAATTACTTGAGATTCTAGAAGTAAGAGAAATTGATTTGGTTTAGTTCTAACAATTCTACTGGTTTATAACAAGTTTAAAAACAATAAAAGAGAATTAAAGTTGTTTAAAATTGATAAAAAGGCGTTTCCAGGGTTCAGATTTCATTTCTGTTCAGTCCCGAGGCATACGGCCCGTACAGATTCCCGTACGGTCCGTATGGGACCCCGAGTTAATGCTGCAGCTACTGTTTTCTGTGCTGATACTGATATTTAGGGTTTCTATCGACCAGATCTAGATACCTAACCTCAACTTTCGCATTTTGGCATAGCACCCGATTACCGGACTCAAATACTTCCCTCTTAGATGCGTTAAACCTCAACTTTCGCATTTTGGCCTAATTTATCTAAGTCACTTGTTGGTTTACTAAAAGTATCCAAGGACTTTCGCCTCAAGAAAAGTTTCGCCTTTCGGGTACTCCTTGGTTTCACCCTACTTCATATACTTTATTCGGTTGGATTAAATGTCATAGACTTGGCTCCTAACACATAGATGTGCGCATTCATCTAGAGGGATGACTAATCGATTCAAGCAAGCACAAATAAAGCAATCGAAATACTACTCAACAAAGTAAAACAAAGCATTCAACACAAAATCCAAGTAGCATGCAACAAAACCAAACTAGAAACTACATCTTACCCCTAGAAACAAAGTAAATTAGCTACTCATGTTCACAAGATAACACAAATAAGAAGAGATAAAAGAGTTCATGACAAAACAGTGGAAAATCAGAAGATCCGTGGCAAAACTCGCGTTTTTCCCTTCTCTTCCTCTTTTCCTCCTCTTGTCTTTTGCTCCAAGAAAGAATGATTGAGTTCCAATCCAGAATCCCCTTTTTTTTTGGTGAGGAATATCTCCTTTAATGCCCCCAGATCGCCTCCAGAGGTTTCCTTTTCGGCCTCCTTGAATTAAGCTGATTTCAGATTCCAGCTGGATTTTCCCATTTAGCATCCTACGGCCCGTAGGGAACCCCATACGGGCCGTATGCCTGTGTTTTGTCTTGGAGACTTGATGCCTCTGCTATGGAACCTTCTGTGTGGTGGGGCAGATCTTGTACGGCCTGCACGGTATGTCATACGGGCCGTATGAAAAGTAGTCAGAACCAGTTTTTCGCCATTTTTCCTACAAAATACCAAACAAAACATAGCAGTACCACATTTCATCGAAATACAAGTATAAAGTCCACATTTATAGGCTTTAAAACACAGGTTTTAGTGCGAATTAGGGCTGTAAACTAGACATAATATGGAGATATCACTTGCCATCTGGAGACACTACTAGAGTGGTCCAAACACATTCAATTCGCGTGTTCTATTAGGGTTGTAAATGCCTTATTATCTTCCTATATAGAGACACTACTAGAGTGCTCCAAGCACATTCAATTGGAGTGTAGTATTTGGGTTGTAAATGCTCTATTATCATGCCATCTGGAGACACAACAAGAGTGCTCCAAACACCTTCAATTGGAGTGTTGCATTAAGGTTGTAAATATACCATATTATCTTGCCATATAGAAATACAATTAGAGTGCTCTAAACACCTTCAATTGGAGTGTTGCATTAGGGTTGTAAATATCCTATTATCTTGCCAAATAGAGACACTACTAGAGTGCTCCAAATAACATCAATTGGAGTGTTGTAATAAGCTTGTAAATGACCTACTATCTTGTCATATAGAAATACTACTAGAGTACTCCGAACACTTTATATTGGAGTGTTGTATTAGGGTTGTAAATGCTTTATTATCTTGCCATCTGGAGACACTACTAGAGTGCTCCCAACACCTTCAATTAGAGTGATGCATTAGGGTTGTAAATACCCTATTATCCTGCCATATAGAGACACTACTAGAGTGCCCCAAACAACATCAGTTGGAGTGTTGTATTACGATTCAAAATGCGCTATTACCGTGCTATATAGCCACTACTAGAGTGCTCCTAACACCATCTATTAGAGTGTTGTATTAGGGTTGTAAATGCCTTGTTGTCTTTCCATATACAGATACTACTGGAGGGCTACAAACAACATCAACTGGAGTGTTGTATTAGGGTTAAAAATCCCCTATTATCTTGCTAGATAGAGGCACTACTTGAGTGCTCTAAACACCATCAATTGGAGTGTTGTATTAGGGCAGTAAATGCTCCGTTGTCTTTCCATATAGAGATACTACTGGAGTGCTCCAAACAACTTGCTAGATAGAGACACTACTTCAGTGCTCTAAACACCATTACTTGGAGTGTTCTATTAGTATAGAAAATGCCTTGTTATCTTGCCATAAAGAGAAACTACTAGAGTGCTCTAAACACCTTCAATTGGAGTGTTGTATGTTGTAAATGCCCTATTAACGTACCATCTAGAGACACAACTAGAGTGTTCCGAACAATATCAATTGGAGTGTTGTATTAGTGTAGAAAATGCCTTATTATCTTGCCATAAAGAAAAACTACTAGAGTGCTCTAAACACCTTCAATTGGAGTGTTGTATGTTGTAAATGCCCTATTATCGTACCATATAGAGACACAACTAGAGTGTTCCAAACAATATCAATTGGAGTCTTGTATTAGGTTTGAAAATCCCCTAATATCTTGCCATAAGAGAAACTACTAGAGTGCTCGAAACACCTTCAATTGGAGTGTTGTATTCAGGTTGTAAATACTCTATTATCTTGCCAAATAGAGACACTACTAGAGAGCTCTAAACTCCTTCAATTGGAGTGTTGTATTAGGATTGTAAATGCCCTATTATCTTGCCATATAGAGACCCTGTTAGAGTGCACCAAACACCTTCAATTGGAGTGTCGTATTTGGGTTATTAATGCCCTATTATCTTGCCATCTGGAGATACTACTAGAGTGCTCCAAACGCCATTAATTGGAGTGTTGTATTAGGGTTATAAATACCCTATTATCTTACAATATAGAGACACTACAGGAATGCTCAAAACATCATTAATTGGAGTGTTGTATTTGGGTTCTTAATGCCCAATTATCTTGCCATCTGGAGACACTACTAGAGTGCTCCAAACAACATCAATTGGAGTATTGTATTAGGGTTGAAAATCCCTTATTATCTTGCTAGAAAGAGACACTACTTGAGTGCTCTAAATACCATCAATTGGAGTGCTATATTTGGGTTGTTAATGCCCTATTTTCTTGCCATCTGGAGACACTACTAGAGTTCTCCCAACACCTTCAATTAGAGTGATGCATTAGGGTTGTAAATACCCTATTATCTTGCCAAATAGAGACACTATTAGAGTGCTCCAAACAACATTAGTTGCAGTGTTGTATTACGGTTCAAAATGCGCTATTACCGTGTCATATAGAGACACTACCAGAGTGCTCCCAACACCATCTCTTGGAGTGTTGTATTTAGGCTGTAAAGGCCCTGTTGTATTTCCATATAGAGACACCACTATAGTCCTCCAAACAACATCAATTGGATTATTGTATTAGGGTTGAAAATCCCCTGTTATCTTGCTAGAAAGAGACACTTCTTGAGTGCTCTAAACACCATCAATTGGAATGTTGTATTTGGGTTGTTAATGCCCAACTATCTTGCCATCTGGAAACACTACTAGAGTTCTCCCAACACCTTCAATTAGAGTGATGCATTTGGGTTGCAAATACCCTATTATCTTGCCAGATATAGACACTATTAGAGTGCTCCAAACAACATTAGTTGGACTGTGGTATTAGGGTTCAAAGTGCGCTTTTACCGTGCCATATAGAGACACTACTAGAGTGCTCCCAACACCATCTCTTGGAGTGTTGTATTAAGGTTATCAATGCCCTGTTCTCTTTCCATATAGAGACACTACTAGAGTGCTCCAAACAACATCAATTGGAGTATTGTATTGGGACTGAAAATCCCCTATTATCTTGCTTGATAGAGACACTCCTTGAGTGCTCTAAACACCATCAATTGGAGTGTTGTATTAGGGCAGTAAATAACCTATTATCTTGCCACGTAAAGATAATAATATAGTGCTCCAAACTCCATCAATTGGAGTGTTGTATTTGGGTTGTAAATGTGCTATTATCTTACCATATTGAGACACAACTAGAGTGGTCCAAACAATACCAATTGGAGTGTTGTATTAATGTAGAAAAAGCCCTATTATCATGCCATAAAGAGAAACTACTAGAGGGCTCCAAACATCTTCAATTGGGGTATTGTATGAGGGTTGTAAATGCCCTATTATCTTTCCAAATAGAGACACTACTAGACAGCTCTAAACTCCTTCCATTCGAGTGTTGTATTAGGGTTGTAAATGCCCTATTATCTTGCCATATAGGGACCCTGTAAGAGTGCTCCAAACACTCTCAATTGGAGTGTCGTATTTGGGTTGTTAATTCCCTATTATCTGGCCATCTGGAGACACTACAAAACTGCTCCAAACACCATTAATTGGAGTCTTGTGTTAGAGTTGTAAATGCCATATTATCTTGCCATATAGAGACACTACATGAATGCTCAAAACATCATGAATTGGAGTGTTGTATTTGGGTTGTTAATGCCCTATTATCTTGTCATCTGGAGACACTACTAGAGTACTCCCAATACCTTCAATTGTAGTGTTGCATTAGGGTTGTAAATACCCTATTATCTTGCCATATAGAGACACTACTAGAGTGCTCCAAACACTATCAGTTGGAGTGTTGTATTGCCATATAGAGACACTAGTAGAGTGCTCCCAACACCTTCTATTGGAGTGTTGTATTCAGGTGGTAAAGGCCCTGTTGTCTTTCCATATAGAGACACTACTAGAGTGCTCCAAACAACATCAATTGGAGTATTGTATTAGGGTTGAAAATCCCCTATTATCTTGCCACAGAGAGACACTAGTAGAGTACTCCAAACTCCATTAATTGGAGTGTTGTATTAGGATTGTGAATGCCTTTTTATCGTACGATATAGAGACACTACTTGAGTGTTCCAAACAATATCAATTGGAGTCTTGTATTAGGTTTGAAAATCCCCTAATATCTTGCCATAAGAGAAACTACTAGAGTGCTCCAAACACCTTCAATTGGAGTGTTGTATTCAGGTTGTAAATGCTCTATTATCTTGCCAAATAGAGACACTACTAGAGAGCTCTAAACTCCTTCAATTGGAGTGCTGTATTAGGATTGTAAATGCCCTATTATCTTGCCATATAGAGACCCTGTTAGAGTGCACCAAACACCTTCAATTGGAGTGTCGTATTTGGGTTATTAATGCCCAGTTATCTTGCCATCTGGAGATACTACTAGAGTGCTCCAAACGCCATTAATTGGAGTGTTGTATTAGGGTTATAAATACCCTATTATCTTGCAATATAGAGGCACTGCAGGAATGCTCAAAACATCATTAATTGGAGTGTTGTATTTGGGTTCTTAATGCCCAATTATCTTGCCATCTGGAGGCACTACTAGAGTGCTCCAAACAACATCAATTGGAGTATTGTATTAGGGTTGAAAATCCCTTATTATCTTGCTAGAAAGAGACACTACTTGAGTGCTCTAAATACCATCAATTGGAGTGCTATATTTGGGTTGTTAATGCCCTATTTTCTTGCCATCTGGAGACACTATTCTCCCAACACCTTCAATTAGAGTGATGCATTAGGGTTGTAAATACCCTATTATCTTGCCAAATAGAGACACTATTAGAGTGCTCCAAACAACATTAGTTGCAGTGTTGTATTACGGTTCAAAATGCGCTATTACCGTGTCATATAGAGACACTACTAGAGTGCTCCCAACACCATCTCTTGGAGTGTTGTATTTAGGCTGTAAAGGCCCTATTGTATTTCCATATAGAGACACTACTATAGTCCTCGAAACAACATCAATTGGATTATTGTATTAGGGTTGAAAATCCCCTGTTATCTTGCTAGAAAGAGACACTTCTTGAGTGCTCTAAACACCATCAATTGGAGTGTTGTATTTGGGTTGTTAATGCCCAACTATCTTGCCATCTGGAAACACTACTAGAGTTCTCCCAACACCTTCAATTAGAGTGTTGTATTTGGGTTGTAAATGTCATATTATCTTACCATAGTGGGACACTACTGGAGTGTTCGAAACAATATCTATTGGAGTGTTATTAGTGTAGAAAATGCCCTATTATCTTGCCATAAAGAGAAACTACTAGAGTGCTCCAAACAACTTCAATTGAAGTGTTGTATATGGGTTGTAAATGACCTACTATCTTGTCATATAGAACCACTACTAGAGTGCTCCCAACACTTTTAATTGGAGTGTTGTATTACTGTTGTAAATATTTTATTATCTTGCCATCTGGAGACACTACTAGAGTGCTCCCAACACTGAAATTGGAGTGTTGTATTAGGGTTGTTAATGCCCTATTATCTTGTCATCTTGAGACACTACTACAGTACTCCCAACACCTTCAATTGGAGTGTTGAATTAGGATTGTAAATACCCTATTATCTTGCCATATAAAGAAAGTACTAGAGTGCTCCCAACACCATCTATTGGAGTGTTTATTTAGGTTGTAAAGGCCCTGTTGTCTTTCCATATAGAGACACTACTATAGTGCTCCAAACAACATCAATTGGAGTATTGTATGGTTGAAAATCCCTTATTATCTTGCTAGAAAGAGACACTACTTGAGTGCTCTAAACACAATCAATTGGAGTGTTTTATTTGGGTTGTTAATGCCCTATTATCTTGCCATCTGGAGACACTACTAGGGTACTCCCAACACCTTCAATTGGAGTGTTGCATTCGGGTTGTAAATACCCTATTATCTTGCCAAATAGAGACACTACTAGAGTGCTCCAAACAACATTAGTTGCAGTGTTGTTTTACGGTTCAAAATGCACTATTACCGTGCCATATCTACTAGAGTGCTCCCAACAGCATGTCTTGAAGTGTTGTATTAAGGTTGTAAAGGACGTGTTCCAATTCTATATTTGAAAAGGGGCATTGCATGAAAAGATTATCAGTGGATTCAAAAGAACCACAAAAATGACATGATATATTACCTATCGAACCTTTGTGGGAAAGATTTTTCTTAGTTGGCAATTTATTTCGTTTGAGAAGATAAAGAAAAATTTTGATCTTTAGAGAAATTTTTGATGACCAAATAGATGTGCATTCAAAATTTGGGATACCTCCATATTCAAGTCACATATAATAAGTATGAACTGTGAACTTACCTATATAGGACCATCTCCATAATAAAGTGTCATTTAAAAGGGGATTAAGCCTACAAGTATTTAAATGAGAAAGCAGATTATGCCACTCATGAAAAGTGACATCAGTGAGTTGTCTGGTGAAAGAAATTTCTAAAAAATCATGTGCTAATGCCTCACTAACTAATAAATCAGGATCTTGAGAAATAATAAAGAGGTTTGGATATAAACATGTTAAAGTACTTTCTGAACACCAACTATCCTTCCAAAATAAAATGGTAAGACCATTACCCAAAGTTCTCGCTAGCCCAGTATTGACCACATGGGCACCTTTTAAGGTGCCTCTCCAAAATGGAGAGCATGTGGAAAAGAAACCTGTGGACCATACTTAGACAAAAGTATTGATTTTTATTTGCAACTAATATTAGGATCTTGAAACCTAACCCACCATTTAGCAAACAAAGACTGATTAAGTCTTTTTATATCAATTAACCTCAAACCTCCTTGTGATTTACTTTTACAAACAATTAACCATGAAACTAAATAATATTTCTTTCATATTGAATTGCCCCAAAACCATAGAAATCTTCTTTTTAATTTATCAATTCTCAATTTAATTTTAACTGGCATAAGAAAGACGGACAATTATTTCTTTAATGTGTCGACTAAACTATTTCTCAGAGGAGTCCTATTGAGATTGAAGTTTTTTTTTGTAACATTAACGGAGATAGAAAGAGGAAGTTCATGCATGGAGGTAGCAAGAGGACACAACACAAGTGGGGTCCACTTGTCAGTAGAATTAAGGAGGACTTTAAAAACAAAAATAAAAAGTTTTGTTAAAAGAATATATTTGTCAATTTAAATTTTAAAATAGTTAAATAATATGTTTAATGAATAAAGGAGTTAGAGGAAAGCATGTTAAATTTTTATAGAGATATTGGATATTATGATAATTTGATGAAAAAATTGGTAATTTTAAAAGTTTATATAGGTACACTAATGATTTTCTCTTTTTAATATATATATTCAATCTAGAGTAGAACTAGGGTGCTCTTAAGCTCACCAAAGTTTTGGTGAGCTTAACTCTAAAACTCATAAAATTGATTTAAAATGACGAATCCAAACCGTTGAAACCCGCCTACCTTACGTGTGATGTATCTACATGTGAAAATTTTAAACATTCGAATTAATTTAGTATAAAGTCAAGCGGTCAAAATTAGAAGGTTAATAAATTAATTTTAGTGCATTCATTTTTTGACTACTTGACTTTATACTAAATTAATTCGAATGTTTAAAAGTTTCACATGTCGATGCATCACACATAAAGTGGGTAGATTTCAACGGTTCGGATTCGTTATTTGAAATCGATTTGATGAGTTTTAGAGTTAAGTTCACCAAAACTTTGGTGAGTTTAAGAACACCCTAGTTCTACTGTTCAATGTATATCTAAAAAATTAAAAAATAACCTGAATTTGATTTTACCACTGTTCGCTACTTTCCGTATCCCCTCCGTTTTCACCCGTTACTCTGTCCATAATTTAATAAGCTTTCATGGTATTTTCCATCAATGATTGAATTTTGAGGCAACTAATATCCAGTCATGTTGAGGTGGCATCTAACTAAAATCCGAAAAGGTAAATGTCGCTTTTTCATGCTTTTTAGGGTCCATTCTTATCCAGCGACCCCATGTTATTGACAAATTAGGAAAACAAAAGGTACACTTGTATGCCGCGTGTCGCCTCAAAAGCAATCTTCAGACGTGTCCACGCAAAAAGTGATCCGGATCAAATCCAGCCAGATTACGTGGCCCGACACCTCCTTGCTTACACAGGGCTGATCCAGCTAGATTACGTGGTCTGACACCTCACCTCCTGGCTTATACGAATCCCTATTCTCTACGGTATTACAGAGGATTACTCTCGCTTTACAGTTTGAGATTAAATCTCAATCTGTTTGGAATTCAGGTTGCAAAAGGGAGTAATATTTTAGGCTTTGAGATTCATGCCAAGTTAAAAAGAACGGTTCAGATTTAGTAATTATAAAAGATTTTCTTATCAGATATTGGAGTGATGTGAATTCGGCTGACACTGGGCTGATCCAGCGATTACGTGGCCTCCTTGCTTACGGGGCTAAAATAACGACACGTCGAACGTACGGATCCTCTGTAAAATGCTTAAGGACCACAAAGTAAACAATGATAAAGTGAAATGAATACGTGTCAAACGTAGATCGTGTTGTAGGACAAGGAAACCCAATAGAAAAAATTGCGTCGTATTCATTGAATTTATTCTGATATACAGAATTGGCCGAGTCCCTTTCATTACATTATTTTTCCTAAGCATCAGGGAACTGGATAAGTCTGATTGAATATTTTGGATTAGATTTGTCAGTTCAAATTGATAAATTTGTCTTTCTTTGTCAAATGACACACGTCACACGTGGGAGGCTAACAGCTCTTGCGCTGCTCTCAGTGGAATCAGGAACGAGAGGCCTAAATTCAATGGTACATGTTCTTAAAAAATAAACTCATATCTAAAATCACAACGCAGAAGTCCAATACTACTAAACAAATTTGGAAAATATATATGTTTAAACTTCTGAATAAATGGATACATACTATAAACTTAAATGCATCGATCTGTCCAAGTTTATAAATTAATGTTGTTAAATTTTAAGAGAAAAACCAACAATTGACCAAAGAAAAAAAAAAAAGAACAACAGCCGATACTTGAGTGATTTTGAAACCCTAGCCGCTGTTTTTCCTTTCCACTCCTCTTTTTTCACTTTTCTAGATCTCACCTCTCACATAGCTCTTTTCCTCTCTCTTGGCTATACTTTTTTGAGTGGAGATAATGAAAGAGAGGGGAGGGATTGGAGCCAAGTGGAGCCGATTAGAGCCAAAAGTACGGTATTGTCGGAACTCATAATATTGAATCTCTACGTCCTCTCGATTGGAGCACAACGGCGGTCGAAAAAGCGGATCTAATCGTAGAGAACAATAGAGTTTAAGGTAATAGAGTAATTACGAGTTTATATAAATGAGATTATAATATTAGAGTTATTTTGAGTAATTTTGTGAATTTTGTGAGAATAGAAGATTAGATTTTATATTGGAGAGTCATTTGACTCATTGTAAGTTCATTTTTCTTATCAATAAAATTGTTAATTGACACTTAAAGCCACTAACTTAAAATTTTTTTGAGAAAAACAGATGTTTTAGTTAATTAAACAAAATATGAAATCTGAAAAGTATTTTCTTTTTTTGGAATGATCCAGTCTGATTGACTATTTATACAATATATTCCTATCAGAACCTAACTCAATAATTATTTTTGAGCCTTCAATATCAAGCTATCAACTATTACAGTGTAATGTTCCATCTCATTTTTTCTAATTATATGAGTTCAATATTGACTATGTTTTTCCACCATTTTATTTTTGGCAGTAGTCTAGTATTTATATGATGAAACAACAGTTATACAGTATTTCAAATAAAAATAATAGCCTGTAGAAAAGAAAATAGGTTTTATAATTAATGTTTGTTTATGTCTGACAATTGATAAATTATTTTATTACGTCTTTCATACTAATCACACAATATAAACTTTTTTTAATTTAAAATTTGTAATTTTTTGGTATTTTTCTACCTATCTTATATTGATTTATCAATTTAAGAAAGAATAACTTATGTTGTTATCTTTGAAAAGACTTACTTACATAAAAAATTATATTTTCACGATTTAAAAAAAAATTATATAGTTGGTTTTATTTATAAAATGTAAAATTTATTGCTTAAATTTTAATTTAATAAATTTAGAAACCATAATATTTATTAAATCAAAGTCGTTTTTATTGATACACAGTAGATGCCAGCAGGCTGTGGGAAGCGGGATCTAGAAATGATAGAGGAATTGATATCCTCTGCATTAACTCAAAATATTCCTTTTTAGTTAATGAATCTCGAATTTTTTTTATAAACCATAAATAATTAAATGAATTTTGGGAAACTAACGTGATTGTATTTTTTTTTTTTGAAAAACCATAAGTACCGAATGGACCGTTCTGTCTCACAATTCCCTTTTCTCCAAATCGAACAGACCGTTCGGTCTCACAATTCTCTTTTCTCCAGACCGAACGAATCGTTCGGTCTCAACTCTTTTTTTCCTTTCAATTTTTCACGATTACTACACAATTTCTACCACAGAAGATCACATCCAAACTATTTTTTCTCCACACCGGATGGACCATCCGGTCTCCACATTTTATTTCTCTAGACCGGACGGACCGTTCGGTCTCCCCTTTTTTTTTCACACCCGTGGCTCTCTTCTCCTTATTAAACAAAGAATGTTCCCCTTTTTTTTTCCACACCCGTGGCTCCCTTCTCCTTATTAAACAAAGAATGTTCCCCCTTCTTTTTTTCCACACCCGTGGCTCCCTTCTCCTTATTAAACAAAAAATATTATATATTTCAATTTGTGTCATTCCTACCAATATTTTCCACTAACAATCCACATATATAACAAATATATAACAAATAAAAAAAATGATTCATGCATCTTGTATATTATTAATTTATTATTAACTTTGTATTTTTTTTTTATAAATCTTTTCATGTATCCACAAATCAAGAAATCAAATGCATTACCCATCCTTGTATGTTGTTAATTTTGGACTTTATATTTGTTTAATAAATCTTTGCATCTAAGTAACTTACCATGCATCCACATAACAAATATATATATGAAGAAAATTAATGGCCCATTCTTCTTTATTCTTAAATTTGCACATTATATTTGTTTAATACATCTTTTCATCTATCCATCCACGTCATTATTTATATTCTTTAACTATTTATTTATACTTGTTTAATAAATATTTTCATCTAAAATAAAAATAAAAATGATTCATGATATTTTTTTATGCAATAATTTTATTTTGTCACCTATACGAAGGACAACAGCTAATTTTTACGAGAGGAGAAATTCTCACCTTATTTATTTATTTATTTATTTTTGAAAAAATTTTGTGTATACTTCAATGTTTTCAAATCCTTAAATTTTCCAATTGCGTTAGTTTTCCTAATTACAAATTGAAAAAAATTGGCTAATTACAAATTGAAAAAATTAAGACCGAATGAACGGTCTGGTCTTGAGTAAAAAAAAAATGAGATCGAATGAATGGTCCGATCTTGAGAAAAAAAAGGAGATTAGACGGTCAGTCTGGACTTTGTTTGTTCTTCTGTGAAAAGTTTGATCTTCTATGTAAAAAGGTGTGAAAATGATGAAAAAAGGTTAAAAAAAAAAATTGAGATCAAACGGTCCGTTCAGAAAAAAGAAAAAAGAGAATTGTGAGATCGAACGGTCTGTTCGGTACTTATGATTTTAAAAAAAAAAAAATCATGTTGGTTCCGTAAAATTCATTTAATTATTTATAATTTATTAAAAAAATTCATGAACCTCAATCATCCGATTTATTTTAAAATTCGTGTAAATTAAATCTACCCTATTTTATAAGAAGAAGCCGAATTTGCTCCGACAAAATCAAACGGTTGAAATCCATTAACAATCTTTTGAGTTAATGCAGAGGATACGCATTCACAACAGAGAGAGCCATTTTGCCTGATCTCCTGTTTCTCGACTCGGTTTAGCGCTTGATCAGGCAACGGGGATTTTAAGGTTTGAACAAATCCAATTGCATCAGCATGAAATTCATCCTTGCTAGAAACATTAATTCAAATATGTCTAGCTAGACTCGTTTTCCATTAAAAGATCAAGATTGTTTTGACATTTGTTTTGTTTTATGCAGAATGTTTTTCATTCATTTGTAAAGAAGAGAACGTATTTACAGACAAGCTTAGAGCTAAACTAGCCTTACAAACTATAGCTAAATTAAAGTTAAATATCTGAGGTTAAATTTGACTGGAAGAGAGATCAGAAATCTGTTAACGCCAGGAGAGGTGAAATATCTCCAGTTACATATAAATGGAGACATCCATTGCAGATCTAAATTAATTGAAGCAACAAAAAAGTCTAAGAAACAAAATGAACTTGCACATTACACACATACAAAGACACAATCTACATATAAAACAGAACAGAATCTACTGTATATATGACAGGCCAGTAATATCCAGATCTCGATCTCCAGTTGACGGTGGCGGCTTTTGTTTCAGCTCCGGGGCCTGCTGCTCCGGCCCATCAGCACTTTGCATTGCGCTGGCTCTCAGCTGTGGTCTTTCCCTAGTCATTTCCGTCTTGTCCTCAGCTGCATACATCCCGCCGCCATATGCTTCTCGAGTCAATGGCTTCATTTCCGATATGTTAGGCGCTTGCGTTTGCCTTGCTTCCGGTGGGCCCTCATTGTCATCGGCTTTGTTTGATCTGTCCGCTTGATCTGCTTCTTCTGGCAAGTATTTCTCCATGGCAATTGGGAAGGGATGAAGTATGAAAGGAGAAGCAGTAAAAGAAGTTACTAAATAGGATTCGTACTTACTGAGTTTTGACTCGTGTCACTTTTGCATTGTTACGTGGAACGATCTGAATTGACACGTGTCGTTTTGGATACACGTGATCAGGAGGCGTTTTGGATACATTTACAGCTTAGTAATAGACTCAGACAAATGGGCCTCATGGCGGTTCCCTTTAGAAACACTGACCCAAATAAGGCTTCTCAGGTGCTGGGCCTTCTAACAGGCCCTTTTAATAGTAAAAGCCTATGGAAATATTTTGTCAGTGACTTTCTCTAGTTGAACTACATCTGTAATTTTGCATTGTTTCGGATTCGGTTAATATATTTTTTTTTTTATCATAGATAATAACTTTTTCTATTTTGAAGCAAAAACGTATTATTGAATATTGAATACTATAAAAAATCTGTTCGTTGATTAAAATAATTTTCCTGAAATGTTTACATCACATGATAAATCTCAATAAAAACTCTGCTGCCTAACTTTTTCAAAAACAAAAACACAAGAAATTCTTTAAAAAAAATGCACCAACTTATTAGGACGTACAAGATTAAGCAAACACATGGTGCACAAATTTGCACCAACTTTATTTCGTAAGAATATTTTTATTACGCAACAGTACTTACTTATGACTAATCAAACAAATATAACTAAATTTATATAGATTGAGCAGACACAATTTATTCGAATTAGAACATATAATCGAGGAAGTTAAGTATTCTGTTAAAGACCCTTGGCAGCCGCTGCCAAGCTTTTATACTGTTAAAGATTTAAATATGTGTTATAGATTATGCTTTAGTGAAATTACCTGAGAGAGTTATTTTTAATGGATTATATTTTAGAATACGGATTATAAAGAAGTATGCTTCAAAGGAGGAGGAATCAAAAGTTGCTTTCTGGTGCAATCGCCATATCAGCAAGGTTCCAGCTGAGGAGCTGCGAACCCAGTTGCCATGAGGTAACCCTCTAACAGATAGTTCTTACCAGTGCTATGTTGACGATCGTGGGAAGTATCGGGTTATTTCTTCTAAAGAAACTGCGAGCTGGTAGAGTGGGTATCAAGAGGAACTGATGCTGTCAGTCCTAGTCACGATGTAAACTGGTACGCAAACATTCAAATGAAAATGGGCATAGTGTTATTGGATTCTAACGAGTGTTCTCTCCATTAATGTGGAGTACCCCTGCATTCAGGATTGGAAAAACTATAATGAAATCTGACAAATCTGGTTACTAATTAAGCAAACGAGTGGTGGATGAAAGGAAGGTACTACAGCAGGGAAGATGAGAATATTGCCAGGCAGAACCGAACTGACTCAGCTCAGCAGTTCTATAACCTTTGTATATACCATACTGTAAATTAAATTTTTTATAACACATTTTATCAATTATGGCTAACACAGAATAATATTTATATGACTAATTAATTATCGAGCAATATCAAAATATCTAGTAAATCAACTATCATAAATTAAGTTTGCAGCTAAATTGAAATATATCAAAATACCAAATTGGCATGCAGAATTTGAATTTTTATTTTGTAGAAGAGAAATTTTCAAATTCTATTTATAATGCTACTATTATTACGGAAACTTATGAATTGAACAATAATGCTCTTCACATTCATTTTGTTAATTAAGTTTGTATGTTAATTAGTTTGGTCGGACCTTTTTAATTATCTTTTTTTATTATTAAGAATAAGTAGTCAATGGTATCTTTTACGTGGGAGGTCGTGAGTTCGAAACTCAGATAAATAATTCTTTATAAAAATTAAATGAAAGTTTGCAGGCAAAATCTCTATTATTCTTATAAAAAAATATTTCTTTTGTTACTTTTCTTCCCTTTCGCTTCTAAATTTTTTTTTGAGTAAGAATAGGAGTCGTGCTCCTATTTTATTAACCGCAATTGGTTACATTGTTTGTTGAGGGTTGTGAGAAATAACCCTTTGATGGATATACATTGCCAAAAAAAAATGAAAAAAATAAATAAAAAAAACCTAGAACATAACAGAAACATGATGATCTTCTTAATCATCTCAATCTTCTTTGATTTGTATAATTCCACTGGGTTTTCACTTCTTCCGTCAATTCTTCAACCGACTTTGAACGCTCTCTGAACAATCTTGTACAACGCTCCCTCCATAGTATAAACAAAGTGATGAGCACTAATTCTCTGAGTTCCTTCGGCTTACTTCCATCAATCAGCAAAGTTGCATAATCCACGTCATGGAACAGTTGTGTACTGCAATGCAGCATGTCTGAATTGAGGACCCGATTGTATACCTGTCTTGCAATTATACAATCTCTAAACAGGTGTATTGTGGTCTCCTGTTCTGCTCGGCATAAGTAGCAAATACTGACAAAATTAAAACCTCTCCTGTTAAGATTTTCAGTGGTTAATACCCTGTTTAATAGAAGTAGCCATCCGAAGATTTTGAAACGAGGTGGTGCTGCTAGCTTCCATAATCTATGCAAAGGACTTCTTCCTCGATGTCCATCTTTTAGCAAAAAATACGCAGACCTAACCGAGAACATGCCAGTGGATTGTCCCTTCCATATTGCATCATCAAGTAAACCTTGAGATGCTGTCATTCTTGCTTGCACCACAATTTGGATCAGAATTTGCAATTCAGAGATTGCTTGATGTGTAGTTACTGGTCTGAACAAGCTACCAATATTTTGAGTACACACTACTTGCTTCACTGATATGTCTTTGCACCATGCAAAAGTGTATAAAGCCCTGAATCTTTCTTTTAAAATCTGCTCTCCCCAATCTTCATCCCAGAAATTAATCGTGCTACCATCTCCTATTTTTCTGACCATAAAGCAATGACAAAATTGCAATGTTCCTTTCAATTGGCTTTTAAAGAAGTGTGATTCATAAAGGGCATTGCTTTGCTGCATGTAGAGAGCTTTAATTATCGTTTTCCAAAGTTTTTCTTCTTGTTTGGACCATTGCCAAATCCACTTTGATAACAGTGCTTGATTAAGAGCATTCAAATCTAGCACTCCCATACCACCAAGCTTCTTCGGTGTACAAACAAGGCCCCAGTTTACCAGATGTATTTTTCTATCTCCCCCAGATGCACCATGCCACAAAAAACGTCTTCTAATCTTGTCAATTTCTGTTGTGACCCAGACTGGCAATTTGAAAACCGACATATAATATATTGGAATAGAAGTTAGAACTGCATTTATCAAAACAACCCTGCCCGCCATGTTCAGAAGTTTTGCCGCCCATCCAGATAATCTTGCATTCACTCTTTGTATGAGTGATAAATAAGCCCTCCTTGGCAACCGACTCATGGATAATGGCAGACCAAGGTACGTAAAAGGAAACTGACCTCTACGGCATCCCATAACCGTCAAGAGCTGCGGGACAAGCTGTTCATCTCCTTGTACAAGCAATTCAGATTTTTCCAAACTCACATTTAGGTCCGACAAGGTTGCAAATGTCAAAAACACAATCTTTAAGATCTGAATTTGCTGAATTTCTGGCTTGATAAAAAATAGAGCATCATCTGCATACAGGAGACAGGGTTTCATTCCTTCTAATGGCATTTTTATCGCTCCTATTGAGACTAGTTTTGCTAACCATCGTGGCAAGAAGTCCATGGCTAGAATGAACAAAAAGGGAGATAAAGGATCACCTTGACGCACTCCTCGTCTCAATATGATTTTTTTTCCCAACAATCCGTTTACCATAATTTGTGAACTCCCTTGCAACACCAAATTCATGATCCAATTCTGCCATGTTACCGGAAAGCCCAAGCTTGCCATGACCTTTATTATAAAATTCCAGCCTAGTGTATCAAAAGCTTTATGAATATCCGCTTTGAACAATGCTAGCGGTATGTTTTTGCTCTTCGAAAAATGCAAAATCTCTTGTGCATACACAAAACCTTCTGTAATTTGCCTCCCTTGAATGAAACCGGTCTGATTTGTGCATAGAAGATTTTCAATGTGCTGTTGTAATCGGTTTGCAAGCACTTTAGACAGAATTTTTTGGATGCCATGTACAAGACTTATTGGGCGAAAGTCTTGTGGTTTGGATGAATTCTCTTTTTTTGGTATAAGTGTCACATAAGAGGTATTGAGAGGAGATAGACTGGAACCCATACGAGTCACCTCATTGAAAACTGCCATAATATCGGGTAGTAGGACTTGAGCAAAAGTCTTGTAAAATTCACCCGTTAACCCCTCTGGACCTGGGCTTTTATTTCTCGGCCATTGCATAATAACTTTAAGCACCTCTTCTGATTCAATTGGTCTTATCAATGTTGATAAATCATGTGTCTCCGTGTACAAATTTGACCATTCAAATTCGGTGCAGCTCTCTTGATCTTTGCCCATTAAGTTTGCATAATAATGAAAAAATGCCTTTGCTTTCATCTTTTGATTTGCGCACATGATGCCATTATACTCAATATGACCAATGAAGTTATTCCTTCGTGTTGTTGATGCATACGCATGAAAAAATTTTGAATTCTTATCTCCTTTTAATTCCCATCGGATTTTAGCTCGTTGTCTCCACATTCTCTCTTCCAAATCCGATAATTCAGTATATCTTCGTTTTAAAATTGCCCTTACCAATTTTTCCAGATCAGTTATAGCTCTTATTTCCTGGACTTCATCTATCCACCCAAAAAAATCTCTACACACTGTCAATTGTTTTTTAATGTTACCTATTCTCTGCCTTGTCCAAGATGTTATTTTCTTTTGAATAGAACCAATTTTTTCATGCAATTGAAGAGGGCTATGTGCTGTCGGCATCTTGGTCCATTCCATCTTTACAAACTCTTTGAATTGCTCCGATTGAAGCCAGAAATTTTCAATTCGAAACATACTGGTTTTTTTGAAACCGGTAGTTGCTTGATAGCTGATCGGACAGTGGTCTGAAGAAGAATTTGGAATTGTCTTTTGAGTAGAATCTGGAAACAGCAAGCTCCAATTTGTAGACAGCAAAAAGCGATCTAATTTGGCCATCGATGGGTTTTCTCTAGCATTACTCCATGTAAACCTTCTCCCTTGCATGGGAAGCTCCATTAATTCAATTTCACTTATAAGACCCGAAAATTGCAAGGGTCCTCTCCAATCCGATGATATCCTGTTCCTTTCATGAGAGTGTAGTGTTATGTTAAAATCTCCACAAACCAGCCATGGGCAATCATCAGCTGGCCTTGCCTCTCTTAGATCATTGAAAAAATCTTGTCTCAAACTCGACCTGGATGGTCCATAGACACCAGTCAGCATCAACTCAACACCGGTGAAAGTATCTTGTACTCTAACTGAAAGACAGTATACATGCTCAATGTGGTTGATATAACGGTACCTTCTCTCCCTCCAAGCAATAATAATGCCCCCTCTAGTGTGCTGTGCTTTTAAAAACACTGACTCTCCTAATCTCCTACCACATATCTCCTTTTTCATGGTATCAGTAATTTCATCCAATTTAGTCTCTTGCAAACATATCATATCGGGTTTTTCAAAAAAGAATGTTTGCCTAACCGCTAATCTCTTTTCCTTTTCATTCAACCCTCTCACATTCCAACTTATGATTTTAATGTGTGTTTTGTATTCCATAGATAACTCTGTCATCAATCTCCAAAAGCATGTCATCTTTCCCTTGGGCTTTAGATGGCCAGAACACCCTTCACCTTCATTTCCAAATCTTTTTCCATCTCTACCCCGGCAGCAAGAATAACTACTTCAGCTTGACTGAATGATAACGGGTCATGTGACTTCAGATATTCCATCTGTATCTCCTTTTCATTGCCCTTCCTCTTCTTACTTGCTCTCCTAATGCTCAAAGTACCTGGTTTTTTTAGGAGTCTCGCCTTTTCCTCTGGACTTTGATAACTTCCATCTCCTTTGAGAGAGAGTCTGGGGCTCCTCCTCAGTGGCACGACTTGTTTTTTGTATTTTGGAGGTCCAGGAAATCCTGGCGGCCCAGTCAGAAAGCTTTCGATATTGTTTTCCTCTTCATTAACATTTAGCCTAGAATATTCTTTTTCCATGGTCCACATATCATC
The DNA here is from genome assembly GCA_033356055.1 of Carex pumila. NCBI lineage: Eukaryota > Viridiplantae > Streptophyta > Magnoliopsida > Poales > Cyperaceae > Carex > Carex pumila. The sequence continues at coordinate 4,833 of JARJHM010001407.1, read as the reverse complement.
ACTTTCTTCTAAAATAAATTTCTTTTCTTTTTGGGCTTTAATGTTGATATTAGCCCAAACGTCCTGATTTGGGAAGAATTCAATCTGCTTGTTATTAAATGCATCTTGCATTAACATAACAGTTGGAGACTTTTTAAATCCACCGCTCATGAAAAAGGTTCTAATAAATGCAGTGCTCTGATCGAGAATAAATTTTTGGGGACTCTCCACGACAATTCTTTGAATAGGCTGAAACATTTCGTTTGCCAGGTTTTCCTTTCCATACAGTAGCACATCTCCCAAGGGAATTATAACCGGAATAGAGCCGTTATCTTTGAATATCAAACTCTTGTTTCCCTTGTGTTTGACCTTGTCAGCATTGTTCTCTCCATTTTCCTTGAAAATGGACATCTCCTTTTGAACTTGCTTTGGCACCCAAACTTGAAGAGAAATGTCTCTGTTGAATCCTGCAGCCGGACCACCTTGCTGCTGCCACGGAACCAGGGGTTGCACGGGCAGTTGTTCATTCAGCATCTCTTCAATGGACTGCACCTTTCCATGTCCCTTCGGAGGAGTATTTTCAATTATGTTTCTTCTCTCAATGTTGAGATCTTTATTGCAATGTGCTTCTCCATCTCCACTTGGCAGATTCATTTTACATTTTTTTGCAACGTGATCAGTTGCACGGCATTGAAAGCATCTCCTTAAAGCCTTGCATTGGGCCCGTTTATGGCCCCTATTGAGACACTTAAAGCACCTGCCTTGAGAGAACAGCTTTGCTTGTAGGAGATCAAATGATGCCTTTGCTTTGACATTTGGTTTTGACACAGTGTTCCTTCGTCTTCTGGTCACCACGGTCCATTCCCCCTCATCTTGAACGATGGTATGGTGTTTTTTTCTCACGATCTCCGTCCATCCTTCATTGTCCTTATCTCTTGAATCTTCGGGAACCTTTTCACTTTGTGTTGTCGTTTTGTTTCTTGTTTCGTCTACCTTCTTGTTGTTTTCTTCCGGCTTTGTTGGATTCTCTTTGGTTGTTTCACTGAGCATATTATTTGTTTTGGAAAATGCTACCGTTATCGCCTCTGTAACTGCTTTGGAAGTCATCTCTATAATCACCTTCGTAAGCGTCACCGTAAGCACCTCTGTCATCTCTGTAATCGCTTTCATAACTGCTGTCGTAGTCGCCTCTGTAATGGCCTTCGAAATCGTCGCTGCCGTCTCTTCAGTTTTTTCCCCGAGTATGATAGGGATGGTGCCCACAAGAACTGAGAAGGGAGCATTGAGAGGAGGGAGAGAAGTTGGGGGAGGAGGGAGAGAGGAAGCACGGTGGCTCACCATGGGGAGGAGGAAGCACGGTGGCTCACCATGGTGGCTTCTAAATTTATGTTTCAAACAAATTATTTTAAAATAAACTCTATAAGCTAAACATTAAAGCTTATCTAATGAACATAAAATTGAACACTATCTCCATTCTTATATTATGCACATAGTTATCGTGATTCACCAACGGCTGAGATTGAAAAATAAATTTTCAAATTGAATACCAATTCTTCAAATCACATAATTTTCCTTCTTTTGATTAAATACATCTATTTTATATGTAAAAATCTAAATTTAGTTAAAAACAAACTTGCCACAAGAATTGCTACATGGTTTGTCACAAATAAAATTAAATGGATCCATGGTGATCTGTTTCCTTATTTCTCTTTAAAATTATCTTCAATTTCTGCAATTAAATTATTTCCTTATTTCTCTATTTCCTTTATTTCATTTCTCCTCTTCCCCCATACTTTCGATAATGAAAATGAAAACTATCATATATTTTCGAATTTTGTTTACGGCTACTGTATCTCTATGAATAGATAAATATAAAATCTTGTATTGATAGAAACAATCATATATTTCCGATATGAATATATACATAGAGAAAATCCTTATTTAAATCATTTAATCTTATCTTTTCCAATTTTGTTTATTTACATATTATTCCTCTTCTAAATTGTTTAGTAACATGTCTTACTTGTGAAGAAAATTAGATATTAAATCGCAATGATATTTCAAGAATTTTTTTATATTATATTCGATCATTTTTTTATTTGCTGTTGTTTATTTTATTGTTATTTATTATTTGGATATCTATTTTTTCTCATTTGTGTCTCTTATTGTCATTTAAATTTATTTTTTTCTTAATTTTGTGTTAACATCAAATAAAAAGGTCTCTTTATATTTTATTCCATCTTATAATATGTTTCTGTTGCAAGGCACGGGCACGATACTAGTAACAGTAATGTTTGTAAAGTTAATAATAAAAAAAAGTAGCAATAAAAGTATCTATATATTAGCAATAAAAGTTCCATATTTTCTACCATGCTACGAAAGAGTTGTCCCTCCAGGTAGGGGTTTGCTCTCAGGTAGGAGCAGGGCAGACTGGGCATACCCGAGCACAGGCACGGGTAGAGATCAGGTATGGGTATCTCGGGTCGGGTATCCTAGGTTTTTTTTTCAAAAAATGTGCCCTGCCCGTCTTATACTCGTGCCCATTGTATCCTTGAGGGGCAGGGCAGTCCGGGCGGTCCAGTCTGGTTTTTTTTCTTCTGTTTTTTTAACAGTGTCATATAAATATTATTACGTGTTTATAATTCGACTTTTAAAATATTAATAGTTCAATATCAAATAGTATATATATAGAGTGGCTAATATGCTTTCGGTAGCACTTCGGACGAAGTACTACCGGTCCAATTTTCAAAATTCAAATGATCGATCCAAACCGTTCATCATGTTCTCCATATTAATATGTACTTGGAGACCAAATTTTACATTTTTTAGAATTTTTTTACTATTTATTAAGCCACTTTAAAAATCGCTGATCTAACAGTGGCTTACCAAACAACAAAAATCATAAGCTACCGTTGGATCAACGATTTTCAAAGTGGCTTAATAAATAGTAAAAAAATTCCAAAAAATATAAAACTTGGTCTCTAAGTATATATTAATATGGAGAACAAGATGAACGGTTTGGATCAATCATTTGAATTTTAAAAAAAAAAAATTGGACCAGTAGCACTTCGGCCAAAGTGCTACCAAAAGCATATTAGCCTATCTCTCTCTCTCTCTCTATATATATATATATATATATATATATTTATAATTATCAAGTCACGTCTTTATAATTCCTAAATAAAATTTGTATGTTTATTCGGCTAAATACAAATATATTTATTTATTTCTTTACACAAGTTATTTTATTTTATTTTCAAATTCTCATTTTAATCTTCCTTTCTATTTCATTCAATTCCCTTTTATCTTCATCTTCCCTTCCTTCCCCTACTTTCCATCCAAACTGGATGTAAAGGGTGCTAAACCTATCTCTGATCTAGTGCATAATTCATTAATATCCCATTTTTTTCAAGACGAAATCTGTACAAAATTTGCCCTTCAAATATATAAAAATTGTCATTTTTCGAACAATAACAAATGAACCATCTATACGACGAAATTGGAACAATTTTTTCGGGCAAGAGAAATTATTATTCTAATTCTCCTGATGTCATTTTCTCTTTTTATATGAGTGTTGTGGTTTGAAGTGTTCCGTATTAATTGCTCTAGTTGACTTCATTGTTTTTAGTTATATTTTGCCTTAGATGTTTTTATTTTAAGTTTAGTTGTTATTAGTTTTGTATATTTCAGATTTTGTAAGAACTTGAGCGTTTCATAATCAAACCAGGTGGTATCCCCACTTTTTCCAAAAAAAAAATATTCGTTCTTAAATCTTAATTTAGTGATAGATTAATAGATATTACATGTTTGGCCATCAATATTTAAATTCTTTCACAATTAACATTCTAATTTATTTAATAATTAGTTGTATTTGTCATCTTCTTCTCAATTTTTTCTCCATGGACTATTATTCAGATAATCTCGCTAAACATTCTCTAAATTCACAACTGCAGTCAGTCCCTACTCGTACTCTAAATTTTGTTCACTAGTACAACTTTTGGAAATTCACTTGCTATTGTGTTTTCCGGCCATTTTTATGAATAACCCAAAAAAATATATTTTTTATCAAAATAATCACAAAATCTGAGTTTTTTCAAATATAACCAAACCGCCAGAATTGCTGGCTATCCACTTCTATAGTGGACTGCCAAGATCCCTGGCGGTCTGCTATTTAATTTTTTTTTTTTAAGAAATCTGATTTTTTTTCTTAATATTTTTATTTGTGAAGTTTTAGTTTTTTTTTTGTTTAGAGTATTTGGAATATTTGTCAAAAAATTAAGGACTTGGCCTTTATGTTGGTCTTTTTTTCGGTTTTTATAATATATGTATAATATATACATATATACATACATACCTGCCATTTTTATTAATAACCCAAAAAAAATATTGTTATCAAAATAACTCAAAATCCTGAGTTTAAAATAACTGTAGTTCTAAAGTAGTCTAACAAGTAAAGTTCACGAATACAATTAAAGTTCAATGATACAACTGAAGTTCACCAATATTCATAACTTAGTTCAAACCAAACAGAATAAGTTCACCCAAGCAAAATAATAAGTTCATCTTTCACGACGTCGGAATAAACCCAATAGACGAGAAGATTTTCTGGTGCCAGCTGCGGGTGCGGCAGTACTTGTAGACCTTTGGCTACTAGATGATTGGGTTGCAAGAGGTGCTTGTGTTCTACCAGTTGCTTCAGCAACAACTCTCGCATTTTCTCTTTCATTGTGTTCATTTATTGCATCTGAAAATAATAATAGAATTCAGTTATTAATATAATAAAATCATAAATTAATTCTGAAAAATGCTACATACCTGCCCTGCGCCTGTTAGAAACGGAACGGCGAGCCTGAT
>JARJHM010001406.1:0-30221 GCA_033356055.1 Carex pumila | reverse complement strand
AATTACTTGCCATTGATTTAGATTTATTATTGGAAATTTCAATTCAAATTTTATATTAAATAATAAATATGAAACTTTAGGTACAGTAGTTCATATTTACATGTTGGTCTTTTAATTATGACTTGAATTATGATAAAATTGTAGGGCCCTTAACTCAAATAAATTCAGTAGGAGCATACCTTCCACAATTGGTTCACGCGTAAATCTGAATTGGCTTGATTTAGCTGATAACCAGCTTACAGGACCCCTTCCTATCTCTCCTGGTCTCGACTCTCTCGTAAACACAACACATTTGTATGTTTTAATTTACAAATTTTCCCCTGAATTTTAATGCTAATTTTTTGCATTAATCCCATTCCTAGATTGAGTTGTTCAAATATGAATTTTAAAATTTAATTCTTGTATCATACTAGTTTGAGTTCATTACTAGTGACTTAATTTTTTTTTGATGTAGGTCTAAACCTACTTTACACGTTTATTAAACAAAAAAATTAAAAGAGTTTGTTGTAAAAGACTGGGAAAGAAGAATATATATATATTTTTTTGATGTAGGTCTAAGCCTACTTACAAGTTTATTGAAATGGCTGTTCACTACTGGTATTTTCTTTGAGAGATAATTGTTAAAGAGGATAAAACATGCCTACAACATTAATTAACAATTATCTCTCAAAGAAAATACCAATAGTGACATAATTACTTTAAATCAATTATTTCTATCTCATAAAAACTAACACAATTTGTTAATAATTAATGAACAGACATTTCAATAAGAATCAGTTAACTGGTACAATCAGTGCACCCTTTTTAGCTCTAAGATGAGTCGACTTCTTTGTTTTTTAATTTAACAAATCGTCACTTCACATATTGACTTTTTTTTTTATTGTAACTATTTTGGTAGGACATTTGACAACAATAATTTTACTGGCCCTATTCCCAACATAAATGGGTCTAAGACTTTACTAACCCTGTAAGTCTCTTTGCTTCCAATGACCCAACAATCTAAACTTTAAAATTACATATTTTTCCTTCTAAACCTTGAACTGTTGTAAGGACTTACAGTTTTATGAAAGTATGCTTCACGCCCCCTGAGACGAAGGTACTGTTGTAATGCCTCGTATGTTGAGCCCTTACATGCAATCAACTCATGCGTCAGGTCATTTAATAGATAGCAATACCTTAATACAATAATGTTCAATTCATCTCAAGACAGTCCATGATAATAAACTGAATGAATATTACAGAAAAGACTTGCTATTAAAATTATGGAATAGGTAAGGTTTTCAATTTCTTTTACAGCAATACTAAGAACAGGATTGACTAGAATTTAGGTCCTTTTAGAACTTCAAACAGAACCATTGCTAAATGTCCGGGGTTGATTTAAGTCTTACCTTCATTCTAAACTGACATATCAAATTAAATCAAGCTAGCATATATGTTATAGAGGAAAGAGTCTGAAACATTGCAATACCATTCGACTCTTTTTCGATCTTCTGTGGATGCTAACTAAAGACACAAATCAATCCCAAATGTTAGCAATGATTCCTTTCAAGTTTCAACAATGACCCTAAAGTTAGCAGTGACTCAATTCTGCTACCTTCTGTGAACAAATTGAAATCCTTGCCAGTTCTCTAATTTTTATATTTAGACTTACCCAAATAAGAAAGAAAAAACTAATTTGTCAGTCCAATAAAACTTACTGTTGAAGTTTTACAATCAGCTTCTCTAGATCCCAGTTTTCTTTAGGTGTATCAATAGTTAATACCAATATTTGCCTAGCTTGCAAAAACAAAAAATTAACTTTTTAGGCAAGAAATATACATGCCGAAAAACACACAAGGGAAAAAAAAGAAAAGAAAAAACCATACAATCCTCATTACAAAACCATAATAATCCTAGATGTCCGTTTGTTTTATATTATTAAATAAAGAAAATTTAAAATAAATAAAGAAAACAAATCCCTGACTTTGGAAAGACATTGTAGTTTCCTTCATTGTCATTCGATAATAATAATTTCGAAAATTTAACTACAAATCAATGCAATTTCATTTGTATATCGATTTCCAGACAAATTTAGTGAACTCACAAGATTGGAATGAGTCGACTGATCCATGCGACAATCCCAATCCAACCAAGAACTCATTTGTGAAGTAATAACAATGTCAAGGGCTGTTTGAACTCTCAGTTTGGTTAAAAATAGTCAAATAAAATTTTTTTTTTCAAATCTTTAGTGCCCGACTGATCTATTATTTGTGAAGTGAAATCCTTTCAAATCCTATTTGATCACCGTGTACTCAAGTATATCTGATCTATTAGTGCCCGACTGGGATTCTTAAAAGACCAACATATTCTTAAATATTAATTTAAAATTTTACCAACTTGTTGTATGTTTAAAAAAAAAAAAAAAAATCCACTTGGATTTCACTTCTCAAGTCAAATTTGGAACTCGGGACTGACAATAAGAGCCTTACCTGTATTGTTCAACTCATCTAATATAATCTAATAACATAAGAGAAAGCAAGGTACAATTACTTTATAAACTCTACCAATAGGGCGTCAAAGTAGTGCAACAATATTGAGACGGGAACATAGCCGTGGCTGAGTGCCATTGAATCCTGCTAACAAATTTCCAAGAACTATCTGAATTGATTTGTCCGGCTCGGATAGTCTTTCTGTTTCGGGATGAAACAATTTATTAGGGGGAGTGAATGTTATAACTCGTAATTTTAATTATTGTTAAACAATTATAAACAATATTAGTAGTACATTTAAACAAATTATTGATAATAAAAATCGGGACTAATTTAAATTTTTGTAGATTTTGAAAGATGATTTTATACTAAGGCATAATGAAATAAAATCTACTAATGAATTACTTAAATAATCAATTATAAAATAATAACAACGAATATCTGTATAGAATCTAACTAGACTAGAATAAATTGAGTTTTAATTAAGATTATAAATATACAAATTATTCGTACGAATAAATTATAAAATTTGCAAATCTCGTTCGTTAAGGAATTATAGAGATTTAATTAGGTATATATATATTATTTGATATTGAATTATTCGGATCTTAAATTGAGAAGCAAACGTCCGAAATATACGTACGAATTTAATTGTGGAAATTTACGAAACTTCGATTCGGATTTTATAAGCAAAACGGACCATAGATCAATTTAATGAGAATATATTTTAATTTCTTATGTAAATTCAAAACATCCATTTGAGACAAATGTTAAATCTATAATTTAAAAGAGAATATTATATAGCAAAAATTTCATTCGATCGTATGAACAACTTGAATTCGATTGGGAAGAAATAAAGAAACGAATAATATGAAGTAATTAATGAATTTAGAATAAAAGAAACAAATGAGTTAATGACAAATGGGACCCCGTGTCAGACTCATACCACATGATTAGCCACACCAATATTTTTTTGTTTTCTCTCATTTCTATTGGCATGATTTTCAATTCCAATCCCCTCTCTTCATTTATTATTTTATTTACTGTATAGTTTGTTTCCTTTCTCCTTTCTTATTTCACTTCCAAGGGGACCCACCTCCATATTAAATCTTTTCTCCTCTTCCTTCCTAACGAAGCAAACACTCCCTTCTCTCCCGTCTTCTCTTCCGTACGCACGCGACCAAAATGTCGCTTCGGACCATACCTAGCGACGACCAATGTGTACGCCTACGTAGGCCGTACCCTGTCCATCTCTCTCCCTAAGTTCGGTTTCTCTTCCCTCTACTATATCTCTCCCTTTTCTTTGAGAAACCACTCCATTAGTCTCTCTTTCATTCCTTCATTCAACTTTTCAAAATCTCAACCCGGTTAGGATTATCTTGGGTACTTCCTCTGTGCTTGTGGTGCGCAAAACTCGAGACTGGTCGGAGGGGAGGTGGGACTGGTCATGACCTCGCTTTGATATTGGTCGGTATTACTCAAGGCCTTTTTGGAGCAAATCTGGGTAAGGCAGTACAAAGCCCTGATTTTCTTTCGCTTTCTTTTGCTCAATGTTGAGCTTGCTGTAGAATATAGGTTGAAATATCAAATGTGTAGATGGCTGAGTTGAGCCTTTTTGCTTATAAATGAAATATCGAAACGACCTTTGAAACTCTTAATTTTTCTCTTTTGATCCTTTTTTGTAAAAGTGATTGCTCAAGTACATCCCTTCTTAACGATACTTTGGTTATTTGCAAGAAAATCATTGTTGAGCAAATGCTATCTTAACTGCCCCCTTGATGTCTATGTCGCGCATTGGTGTGGGAGGGTCATGAGGCGGTCGAGAAGCCGATTGGAGAAGGCACTAACCGACCTTCTCCACATCACGACATTGGAAGCATTAGTTGGTAAATGGTCTTAATCTTTTGATTCCTTCCCCTTTTGTTGCTGTGCTGCCCCATAGTGGCGTGAGGTCTGAGCACCCTTGAATTGCTTGCTCGTTTTTGCTTAATCTGATTTGGGTTGTGCGAAGTACTTGAGTTAGTTAATTTTTATGGATAGTTGATTGTACTTGCTTGGTTCATCTTCCTTGTGGAATTGGACAACTTATTTGTTGTACATTCTTGGTCTGTAGAAGTGTTGCTATGTGTGAATTTAGTTAATGAATTACTTGATTGTTCTCTGGTACTCAATTCCACATCACCCTATACTGGTACGGTTATGTATTGATTATTTCAAATTGGATTACTTGAAGAGTTCAGAAGTTACTTATGTTAGCATAGTTAAATGAAATAGAGTAAATAAAAAGAAAAAGAAAATATGTTATGGATCGACTAAAATAAAGTCTTTTTGAATTGAGGTTATTATCCTTGAAAAATTTTATTTCTTAAATTGTTAAGACTCTTCTCTATACCTTAGTACAAATGGTACCAAAGCCAAATCTAATACTGGTATATCTCTTGTTAAACTGACAGGGACCATTTCAGGATTTCCTTAAAATTGTAGGTGAAACTTTGCAAATTTATGTGATTGGGTTAAGGTTACGACTTAAGAGGAAAATTGGTTAAAATATGAACCATTGGTAAATATATCCAAATATGAGGGACTAACGTGTAAAAAAAAATTTAATGAATTGAAATGGAAAACGAGGTTCGGCTCAAATTAATAGATCTGAATCAGGTCTCTGTTTTAGTCCCAGACTTAAGAAGCTTGATTTAAGATATTAAGAAATTAACTACATAATTCATAAAACATATCATTAACTAGAATTGATAGGTTTAAAAATTCAAATGTAGATGACAATCGTGATATTAAAAAGTATAGTTATTAATAAGAGATGTATTCATCATATCTAGTTTATTGTTATTGTTATTGTTATTGTGATTGTGATTGTGATTGTGATTGTGATTGTGATTGTCTTTGTCTGTTAAATATGTTCATAATATATGTATAATCATTGTCATTGTCATTGTCTGTTAAATATGTTCATAATATATGTATAACAAATTATTAAATGAAATACCTAAGATATTATACTGTTAAGGAATTAACCGAATATCTAATATATTTTAAACAAACTTATTAAAACAAATGTATTTTTGAATCTATAACTATTATAGATAAATACAATTAGTACGGTTAGGTTATTATAATATAATATAGTAACATAACAAATAAAATTATATTTATTTAAATCAAGGTAAATGACTAATATATGACGAAATTATAAATTTAGATTAATGCTAAGCTTGATGGCAGGAAAGTAAATAATTAATATCTGACTAACTGGTTTAATCGGACTGACTGAATCGGTAATTTTTATAAAACCGAAATGATCGAGAATTTGACTTACACATTAATTGGGACGAGGGTTAGAATAAAATTATTGTAGATTTTAATTAGTTTAAATTACGTGATCACAGATCAGTCCACTCCGTAAGAGTCCAACCCGTGGGTTTATCTGTCTAACCCGCAGTTCGGAGCATACGCAGAGCACGCTGATTATTAGCGACAGAGACTCCAGCCCCCTCAGGTGTGGGATATCTGAATTATTCTTTTCGTGGGCATACTCTTACCAGTCATTCCATTTGACCTGATATCCGCACTTTATTTTAAGTAGCTGCATTAAAACTGTAGAGCATGTTTATCCTTTTCTGCACACTAGGTAGAATTGCATAAACCCTGAAAAATCTGAATTTACTGTATTTTAGGAGTAGAATAGTTAAATAATATTATAAATATATTATTAGAATATTAGGTTATTAGTTATCTTCTTCTCGTAGAAGACTACTATTATTTTACTTGCATATGCATGCATTGGTGAGAGCTGAGCAGAGCCGAGTGACTTCGTTCCGTCTTGGTGTCACTTGGCATGGGACGGCCCGACAGCCACTGAGCCGAGGATCACTTGATCCTTGGATGGCTTTAGGATTTATATTATATGTGTAAACTTGGTTATGTATCTTTTTCGATCATTTTATTACTTGACGTGAGCAGTTCCGATCTCGAGTTCTGTGGCACGATACGATTCGGGATTTATTCCTTCCCTACATTAGGAGCTACTTTGCCTAGAACGGGATTTCAAGCCGGGTAGTGTTGGGTAGAATCTTGTGCGGGATTTCAAGACCGACGAGTCTTGGATAGAATCTTGTACGGGGTTCCAGCACCGGTTTGGGTAGAATCTGTGTGGTGTCCTATTGGTCTGGCCGGACGGTAGAGTTCTCTCCTGCTCATGAGGGAAGAGATTAACTTTTTACGACTTGCATTGTATGATTTCTCCTATTGGATATGTTTGGGTGATGAATCGTTAGGCGAGATGACACACCGGATTTTTGATATAACCATCGGCTAGTGTACTGTTCTTGTGGAGCAATGCGCGATGTCACTACGCAACGTGTATCATTGCACTCTGATCACAGTCCTTGGATTATATTGCTCGATCTTTTGATCTTATTGGCACGGTACGGGGTGATTTACTTTATCCATATTATTACTATTATTATTGTATTTGGGCACACAGTGCAAGGAGTACTGGATTCCGATTTGATTTATATCTGATATTACACCTTGATTTTATTTTGGGCTTATTCTGCATGTTGGCATAATAGAATAATCGCATCATGGCATCATTCAAATGTATTATAAATTATATTAGATATTAATATAGGTTCACACATGTGCATATTTTTAATTGTGTTCATTTTATAAATAAAATTACTTTGATCGTAGAGGATCCTTGAGGGGATAATTCTGGGTCACATACTGGGCAATTCGTTGCTCACCCATAAGTTGTTTCGTGGGTTTTAGGTACAGATCTGGCGGTCCGCAGCAGTAGATGTCAGGAGCTGTCCCCGAGGGCCACACCACTTGACCTAGTTAGGGTTAGACTTTTGATTAGGTTTACGAGTCTCGTATTTCCTGTGTTATATATACGGACTTGATAGATCATGTATCTCCTTCTATAAATGATGTTATTTGGATCCGAGATGGATCGAATTATATGTTATGTATGTGTATGTTTATTTATTTGCTATGTGACTGATGCTTGATGTTTATTGCTTCTGTTGCTGTTTGATTTATTATTTATGATTAGCCTTGCGTGCTTAGTGATTAATTAAGCACGAGTCGAGGTTGATCACACATTAATCTAGAATTCCTGGTTTGGGGTGTGACATAACGTTGGGCAAAAGTAAACAGAAAACAGTTCAGCTGGGGAAAACTAAGCGGATGCGGCCAAGCGTTGGGGAAAACTAAGCGGATGCGGCCAAGCGTTGGGGAAAACTAAGCAGATACGGCTAAGCATCGATGAAAAATGGTCCGAAAATAGTCCAGCGGCAACCACAAGTGGCTAACGTTGGGCAAAAGTGATCCGAAAACATCTCAGCAGGGGAAAACTAAGCGGATGTGGCCAAGCGTTGGGGAAAACTAAGCGGATACGGCCAAGCGTCGGTGAAAAATGGCCCGAAAACAGTCCAGTGGCAAGCGCAAGAGACTAAACTTGGGCAAAAGTGACCCCAAAACAGTTCAGCTGGGGAAAACTAAGCGTATGCGGCCAGGCGTTGCGAAAAACTAAGCGGATACGGCCAAGCATCGGTGAAAAATGACCCAAAAACAGTCCAGCTGCTAACGCAGGGCCAAAGTGACCCCAAAATAGTTCATTTGGAGAAAACTAAGCGGATAGGGCCAAGCGTCGGAGAAAAATGCCCGAAAATAGTCCAGCGGTAACTGCAAGCGCCTAACGTTGGGCAAGAGTGAATCGAAAACATCTCAGCAGGAGAAAACTAAGCGGATGCGGCGAAGCGTTAAGGAAAACTAAGCGGATTCGGCCAAGTATCGGTGAAAAATACCTTGAAAATAGTTCAGTGGTGAGCGCAAGCGGCAAACGTTGGGCAAAAGTAACCCAAAAAAAATTCAGCTGGGGAAAACTAAGCGGATGCTGCCAAGCGTTGGGGAAACTAAGTGGATACGGCCAAGCGTCGGTGAAAAATGACTCGAAAACAGTCCAGCGGCTAACGCAGGGAAAAACTGACCCGAAAACAGTTCAGCAGGGGAAAACTAAGCGAATACGGCAAAGCGTTGGGGAAGTCTAAGCGGATACAGCCAAGCGTTGGTGAAAAATGAATAAAAAACAGTACAACGGCAAGCGCAAGCGGTTTACGTTGGGCAAAAATGACCCAAAAACAGTTCAGATGGGGAAAACTAAGCGGATGCGGCCAAGCATTGCGGAAAAATAAGCGAATACGGCTAAGCGTTAGTGAAAAATGGCACGAAAATAGTCCAGCAGCTAAAATTGGGCAAATGTGATCCGGAAACAGTTGAGCTGGGGAAAACTAAGCGGATGCATACAAGCGTTTCAGAAAACTAAGCAGATACGGCTAAACGTTGGTAAAAAATGATCCAATAACAGTCCAGCGGCAAGTGCAAGCGGCTAACGCAGGGAAAAAGTGACCCGAAAACAGTTCAGCTGGGAAAAACTAAGTTAATGTGGCCAAGCGTTGTGGAAAACTAAGCGGATCTGGCCAAGCGTCGGAGAAAAATGGCCCGAAAATAGTCCAGCAGCAAGCGGCTAACGCATGGCAAAAGTGACCCAAAAAAAGATCAGCTGGGGAAAACTAACTGGATGCGGCCAAGCCTTGGGGAAACCTAAGCGGATACAGCCAAGCGTCGGTGAAAAATAGCCCGAAAACGGTTCAGCGGCAAGCGCAATCGGCTAACGTTTGGTAAAAGTGACCCGAAAATAGTTCAGCTGGGGAAAACTAACCAGATGTGGCTAAGCGTTAGGGAAAACTAAGTGGATACGGCCAAGAATCGGAGAAAAATAGCTCGAAAATAGTCCAACGGCAGCCGTGTCTTACGTTAGGCAAAAGTGACCCGAAAACAGTTCAGCAGGGGAAAACTAAGCGGATGCGACCAAGCGGTGGGTAAAACTAAGCAGATACGGCCAAGCGTCAGTAAAAAATGGCCCAAAAATAGGCCAACGGCAAGCGCGAGCGGCTAACGTTTGGCAAAAGTGAGCCGCAAACAGTTCAGTAGGGGAAAACTAAGCGGATGCGGCCAATCGTTGCAGAAAACTAAGCGGATATGGCCAAGTGTCAGTGAAAAATGGCCAGAAAATAGTCCAGTGGTGAGCTCAAGCGGTTAACGTTAGGCGAAAGTAACCCGAAAATAATTCAGCTGGGGAAAACTAAGCGGATGCGGTAAAGCGTTGGGGAAAACTAAGCGGATACGGCCAAGCGTCGGTGAAACATGGCCTGAAAATATTCTACCGGCAAGCGCAAGCGGCTAACGTTGGGCAAAAGGGATCCGAAATTTGTTCAGCTGGGGAAAACTAAGTTGATGAGGCCAAGTGTTAGGGAAAACTAAGCGGATACGGTCATGCGTCTGTAAAAAATGGACGAAAAACAGTCCAGCGGCAATCGCAATCATCTAACGTTAGGCAAAAGTGTCCCGAAAACAGTTCACCAGGGAAAAACTATGCAAATGCGGCTAAGTGTTGGGAAAAACTAAGTGGATACAGAAAAGCGTCGGTGAAAAGTGGGCCGAAAATAGTCCAGCGGCAAGCGCAAGCGGCCAACGTTGGGCAAAAGTGACCCAAAAATAATTCAACTGGGGAAAACTAAGCGGATGCGGCTAAGCGTTGGGAAAATCTAAGCGGATACGGTCATGCGTCTGTAAAAAATGGACGGAAAATAGTTCAGCGGCAACCGCAATAATCTAACGTTAGGCAAAAGTGTTCCGAAAACAGTTCACCAGGGGAAAACTATGCGAATACGGCTAAGCGTTGGGGAAAACTAAGTGGATACGAACAAGCGTCGGTGAAAAATGGCTCGAAAAAAGCCCAGCGGCAAGCGCAAGCGACTAACGTTGGGCAAAAGTGATCCAAAAATAATTCAGCTGGGGAAAACTAAGCGAATGCGGCTAAGCGTTGGAGAAAACTAAGTACATACGGCTAACAATCGGAGAAAAATGGCCCGAAAATAGTCTAGCAGGCAAGCGCAATGCAAAAGTGACCCAAAAATAATTCAGCTGAGAAAAATGGACCAAAAACAGTCCAGCGGCAAGCACAAGCGGTTTACATTGGGCAAAAGTGACCCGAAAATAATTCAGATGGGAAAAACTAAATGGATTCGGCCAAGTGTTGGGGAGAAATAAGCGAATACAGCCAAGCGTTGGCGAAAAATGTCCCGAAAATAGACTAGGGGCTAACGCTGGGCAAATGTGACCCAAAAAGTGTTCAACTGGGGAAAACTAAGCGAATGCGGCCAAACGTTGCGGAAAACTAACAGGATACGGCCAAGCGTCGGTGAAAAATGAACCGAAAACAGTCCAGCGGCAAGCTCAAGAAATTAACGTTGGGCAAAAGTGACCCGAAAACAGTTCAGCTGGGGAAAACTAATCGGATACTGTCAAGTGTCGGTGAAAAATGGCCCAAAAATAGTTCAGGGGCAAGCGCAAGCGGCTAACATTGGGTAAAAGTGACCCCAAAATAATTCAGCTGGGGAAAACTAACCGGATGTGGCTAAGCGGATACGGTCATGCGTCTGTAAAAAACGGACGGAAAACAGTCCAGCGGCAACCGTAATCATTTAACGTTAGGCAAAAGTGTCCCGAAAATAGTTCATCAGGGGAAAACTATGCGAATGCGAGTAAGCGTTGGGGAAAACTATGTGGATACGGACAAGCGTCGGAGAAAAATGGCCCGAAAAGAGTCCAGCGGTAAGCGCAAACGGCTAACGCATGGCAACAGTTACCTGAAAAAAGATCAGCTGGGGAAAACTAAGTGGATGCGGTCATGCGTCTGTAAAAAATGGACGGAAAAAAGTACAGCGGCAACCGCAATAATCTAAGATTAGACAAAAGTGTTCCGAAAACAGTTCACCAGGGAAAACTATGCGAATGCAGCTAAGCGTTGGGAAAAACTAAGTGGATATAGACAAGCGTCGGTGAAAAATGCTCCCAAAAGAGTCCAGCGGCAAGCGCCAGCAGCTAACGTTGAGCAAAAGTGATCTAGAAATAATTCAGCTAGGAAAAACTAAGCGGATACAGCTAAGCGTTGGGGAAAACGAAGCAGATACGGCTAACCGTCGGTGAAAAATGGCCCGAAAATAGTACAGCAGGCAAGCGCAAGGAAAAAGTGACCCAAAAATAGTTCAGCTAGGGTAAACTAATTGGATACCGCCAAGCGTTGGGGAAAACTAAGCAGATGCTGCCAAGCGTCGGTGAAAAATGGCCCGAAAATAATCTAGCGGCTAACGTTGGGCAAATGTGACCCTAAAAAGTTCAGCCGGGGAAAACTAAGCGGATGCGGCCAAGTGTTGAGAAAATCTAAGCGGATGCGGCCAAGTGTTGAGAAAATCTAAGCGGATACAGCTAAGCATCGATGAAAAATGGATCGAAAACAGTCCAGGCGCATCCGCATGCATCTAAATTTGGGCAAAAGTGACCCGAAAACAGTTCAGCAGGGGAAAACTAAGCTAATACGGCCTAGCGTTGGGGAAAACTAAGAGGTTATGGCCAAGTGTCGGAGAAAAATGGCCGGAAAACAGTCTAGCGATGACCGCATGCATTTAACGTTGGGCAAAAGTGATCCAAAAATAGTTCACCAAGGGAAAACTAAGCGAATGCGCCCAAGCGTTCGAGAAAACTAAATGGATATGGTCAAGCGTCGGTGAAAAATGACCCGAAAACAGTCCAGCGGCAAACGCAAGCAACTAACGTTGGGCAAAAGTGAACCAAAAACAGTTCAGCTGGGATAAACTAAGCGGATGCGGCCAAGCGTTGGGGAAAACTAAGCGGATACGGCCAAGCATCGATAAAAAATGGGTCGAAAATAGTCCAACGGCAACCTCAAGCATCTTACATTGGGCAAAAGTGACCAAAAAATAGTTCAGCAGGGGAAAACTAAGCGTATGCGGCCAAGCGATGGGGAAAACTAAGCGGATACGGCTAAGCGTCAGTGAAAAATGGCCCGAAAACAGTTCAGCTGCAAGCGCAAGTAGCTAACGTTAGGCGAAAGTTACCCGGAAACAGTTTAGCTGGGGAAAAACTAAGCGGATGCGTCCAATCATTGGTGAAAAATGGCCCGAAAATAGTCCAGCGGCTAACGTTGGGCCAATGTGACCCTAAAACAGTTCAGCTAGGGAAAACTAAGAGGATGCGGCCAAGCGTTGCAGAAAACTAAGCGGATAGGGCCAAGCATTGGCGAAAAATGGTCCGAAAACAGTCCAGCAGCAAGCGCAAGTAGCTAACGTTGGGCAAATGTGACCCCAAAACAGTTTAGCTGGGGAAAACTAAGCGGATGTGGTCAAGCGTTGGGAAAATCTAAGCGGATACGGCCAAGCGTTGGTGAAAAATGTACCGAAAATAAATCAAGGGCAAGCGCAAGCGGCTAACATTGGGCAAAAGTGACCCGAAAACAGTTTAGCTGGAGAAAAACTAAGCGGATGCGTCCAATTGTTGGGGAAAACTATACAAAGATGGCCAAGCGTCGATGAAGAATGGCTCGAAAATAGTCCTGCGGCATGCACAAGCAGCTAACATTAGGCAAATGTGACCCCAAAACAGTTTAGCTGGGGAAAACTAATCGGATACGGACAAGCACCTGTGAAAAATGGCCTGAAAAGATTCTAGCGGCAAGCACCAGCAGCTAATGTTGGGCAAAAGTGACCCGATAACAGTTCAGTAGGGGAAAAGTAAGCGGATGCGGCCAAGCGTTGCGAAAAACTAAGCGGATACGGTAAATTGTCGGTGAAAAATGATCCGAAAACAGTCCAGTGGCAAACGCAAGCAGTTAACGTTGGGCAAAAGTGACCCAAAAACAGTTCAGCCGAGGAAAACAAACTGATGCAGCAATCCGTTGGGGAAAAATTAGCGGATACGGCTAAGCGTTGGTGAAAAATGACCCGAAAAAAAACCAGCGGCTAACGTTGGGCAAAAGTGACCCAAAAATAGTTCAGCTGGGGAAAACTAAGCGAATGTGGCCAAGCGTTGGGGCAAACTAAGCGGAGATAGGCCAAGCATCGGTGAAAAATAGGTTGAAAACAGTCCAATGGCAACCTCAAGCATGTTACGTTGGGAAAAAGTGACCCGAAAACAATTTAGCAGGGGAAAACTAAGCGTATGCGGCCAAGTGGTGGGGAAAACTAAGCGGAGACGGCCAAGCGTCGGTGAAAAATGGTCCGGAAATAGTTCAGCGGCAAGCGCAAGCAGTTAACGTTGGGCAAAAGTGAACCAGAAACAGCTCAGCTGGGGAAAAACTAAGCGGATGTGTCCAATCGTTGGGGAAAAATAAGTAGATACGGGCAAGTGTTGGTGAAAAATGGCCTGAAAATAATCCAGTGGCATGCGCAAGTAGCTAACGTTGGGCAACTGTGACCCTAAGCGGATACGGCCAAGCGTCGGCGAAAAATAGCTGAAAAACAGTTCAGCGGCGAGCGCTAGCGGTTAACATTGGGCAAAAGTGACCCTGGAAACAGTTCAGCTAGGGGAAAAACTAAGCAGATGTAGCCAAGCATTGCGCAAAACTAAGCGGATACGACCAAGCGTCGGTGAAAAATGTCCAGAAAAAAGGCCAGCGGCAAGCGCAAGCGGCTAATGTTGGGCAAAAGTGACCCAAAAATAGTTCAGCTGGGGAAAACTAAGCGGATGCGGCTAAGAGTTAGGAAAACTAAGCGGATACGGCCAAGCATTGGTGAAAAATGGGTCGAAAACAGGCCAACGTCAACCTCAAGAATCTTACGTTCAGCAAAAGTGACCCGAAAACAGTTCAGCAGGGGAAAACTAAGCGTATGCAGCATAGCGGTGGAGAAAACTAAGCGGATACGGCCAGGCGTCGGTGAAAAATGATCTGAAAACAGTCCAGCGGCAAGCGCAAGCAGCTAATGTTGGGCAAAAGTGACCCAGAAACAGTTCAGCTGGGGAAAAACTAAGCGGATGTGTCCAATCGTTGGGAGAAAATAAGCGGATCCGGCCAAACGTTGGTGAAAAATGGCCTGAAAATAGTCCAGCGGCATGCGCAAGTAGCTAACGTTGGGCCAATATGATCCTAAGCGTCGGCGAAAAATAGCTGAAAAATAGTGCAGCGGTTAACGTTGGGCAAAAGTGACCCGGAAATAATTCAGCTGGGAAAAAACTAAGCGGATGGGGCCAAGCATTGCGAAAAACTAAGCGGATACGGCCTAGCGTCAGTGAAAAATGGCCCGAAAAAAGTCCAGCGGCTAACATTAGGCAAAAGTGACCCGAAAATAGTTCAGCTGGGGAAAACTAAGTGGATGCGGCCAAGCGTTGGGGAAAACTAAGCAGATACGGCCAAGCATCGGTGAAAAATGGGTCGAAAACAGTCCAACAGCAACCTCAAGCATCTTACGTTGGGTAAAAGTGACCCGAAAACAGTTCAGCAGGGGAAAACTAAGTGTATGCGGCCAAGCGGTGGGGAAAACTAAGCGGATACGGCCAAGTGTCGGTGAAAAATGGCCCGGAAACAGTCCAGCGACAAGCGCAAGCAGCTAACGTTGGGCAAAAGTGACCCCAAAACAGTTTAGCTGGGGTAATCTAAGAGGATATGACCAAGTGTTTGCGAAAAAGAGCTCAAACATAGTCTAGCGGTTAATGCTGGGCAAATGTGACCCAAAAACAGTTCAGCTGGGGAAAACTAACCGGATACGGCTAATCGTCGGTGAAAAATGGTCTGAAAACAGTCCAACGGCTAACGCAAGGCAAAAGTGACCCGAAAACAGTTCAGCTGGGGAAAAATAAGTGGATGCGGGGAAAACTAAGCAGATACAGCCAAGTGTCGGTGAAAAATGGCACAAAAATAGTCCAGCGGGAAGCGTAAGCGGCTAACATTGGGCAAAAGTGACTCGAAACAGTTCAGCTAGGAAAAACTAAGAGGATGTGGCCAAGCGTTGCAGAAAACTAAGCGAATACGGCTAAGCGTCGGCGAAAAATATCTCGAAAACAGTCCAGCAGCAAGCGCAAGCAGCAAACGTCTGGCAAAAGTGACCTGGAAATAGTTCAGCTGGGGAAAAACTAAGCGGATGCGGCCAAGCATTGCGAAAAACTAAGCGGATACGGCCAAGCGTCGGTGAAAAATGGCTCGAAAATAGTCCAGCGGCTAACGTTAGGCAAAATTGACCCGAAAATAGTTCAGCAGGGGAAACTTGGCCGCATCTGCTTAGTTTTCCACAGGTGAACTGTTTTCGGGTTACTTTTTCCAGACGTTAGCCGCTTGCACTTGCCACTGAACTATTTCTGGTCCATTTTTTATCGACACATAGCCGTATCCGCTTAGTTTTCCGCAACGATTGGCCGCATCCGCTTTGTTGTCTCCAGTTGAACTGTTTTCGGGTCACTTTTGCCCAACGTTAACCGCTTTCGCTTGAAGCTAGACTATTTTTGGAGCATTTTTCACTGACGGTTGGCGGTATCTGCTTAGTTTTTTCCTACACTTGGCCGGATCCGCTTAATTTTTACCAGCTGAACTGTTTTTGGGTCATTTTTGCCCAACGTTAGCCGGTTGCTCTTGCCGCCGGACTGTTTGGCGGCCTTTTTTCTCCGACGCTTGGCTGTATCTGTTTAGTTTTTCACAACGCCTAGCTGCATGTGCTTATTTTTCCACAGCTGAAATGTTTTCGGGTCAATTTTGCCCAACGTGTGTCGCTTGCGCTTGCCGCTGCACTGTTTTCGTGTCATTTTTCATCGACAATTTGCCATATCGGCTTAGTTTTTCCCAACGTTTAGCTGTATCCACTTAGATTTCCGCAACGATTAGCCGCGTCCGCTTAGTTTTGCCCAGCTAAACTGTTTTTGGATAACTTTTGCCCAACGTTAGCCACTTGCACTTGCCACTTTACTGTTTTTGGGCCATTTTTCACCGATGCTTGGCCGTATCCACTTAATTTTTCTCAGCTGAACTGTTTTCGGGTCACTTGTGGCCAACGTAAACCTCTTGCGCTTGCCGCTGGACTGTTTTGGGTCAATTTTTCACCGATGCTTGACTGTATCTGCTTTGTTTTCCCCAGCTGAACTGTTTTTTTTTGTCGCTTTTGCCCAACGTTAAGAACTTGCACTTGTCGCTGGATTATTTTCGAGCCATTTTTTACCGATCATTGGTCATATCCGCTTAGTTTTCCCCAATGCTTGGCCGCATCCACCTAATTTTTCCCAGCTGAACAATTTTCGGGTCACTTTTGCCAAACATTAGCCGCTGGCGCTTGCCGCTGAACTATTTTGGGGCCATTTTTCACCGATGGTTCGCCATATCCGCTTAGTTTTTACCCAACGTTAGCCGCTTGTGCTTGCTGCTGTACTGTTTTCGGGACATTTTTGACCGACACTTGGTCGTATCTGCTTAGTTTTTCCAAACGCTTGGCCACATCTGTTTAGTTTTCCCCATCTGAAATGTTTTCGGGTCACTTAAGTCCAACGTTACCGCTTGCCCTTGCCGCTGAACTGTTTTCGGTCCATTTTTCACCGACACTTGGCCGTATCAACTTAGTTTTCCCCAACAATTGGCCGCATTCGTTTAATTTTTCCCAGCTGAATAGTTTTCGGATCACTTTTGCCCAACGTTAGTCGCTTGTACTTGACGCTGGACTGTTTTCGGGCCATTTTTCACCGACGATTGGCCGTATCCGCTTAGTTTTCCACAATGCTTCGCCGTATTCGCTTAGTTTTCCTAGTTAAACAGTTTCGGGTCACTTTTGCCCAACGTTAGGCACTTACGCTTTCTGCTGGAATGTTTTCGAGCCATTTTTCACCGACGGTTGACCGTATCCGCTTAGTTTTTCCCAATTATTGTCCCCATCCGCCTAGTTTTTCCCAACGCTTGACCGCATCCGCTTAGTTTTCCCCAGCTGAATGGTTTTCTCGTCAGTTTTGCCCAACAGTAGCCGCTTGCGCTTGCCGTTGGACTTTTTTCGGGACATTTTTCACCGATTCTTGGCCGTATATGCTTTGTTTTTCCTAATGCTTGGCCGCATCCGCTTAGTTTTTCTCAGCTAAACTATTTTCGGGTCACTTTTGCCTAACGTAAACCGCTTACGCTAACTGCTGGGATATTTTGGGTCCATTTTTCACCAACGCTTAGTCGTATCCGCTTATTTTTCCCCAACGCTTGGCTGCATCCGCTTAGTTTTCCCCAGCTGATTATTTTTGAGTCACTCTTGCCCAATGTTAGCCGCTTGCGCTTGCTTCTGGACTGTTTTCGGGCCATTTTTCACCGACACTTGGCCGTATCCGTGTGGTTTTCAGCAATAGTTAGCCACATCCGCTTAGTTTTCCCCAGTTGAACTGATTTTCGGTCACTTTTGCGAAATGTTAGACTCTTTCAATTGCCGCTAGACTATTTTCGGGTCATTTTTCACATACGCTTTGCCGTATCCACTTAGTTTTTCTCAGCTAAACTGTTTTCGGGTCACTTTTGCCCAACGTAAACCTCTTACGCTTGCCGCTGGACTGTTTTGGGTCCATTTTTCACAGATACTTGGCCGTATCCGCTTAGTTTTCCACAATGCTTGGCCGCATCTGCTTAGTTTTCCCCAGCTGAACTGTTTTTTTTTGTCACTTTTGCCCAACGTTAACAGCTTACACTTGCTGCTGGACTATTTTCGGGCCATTTTTCACCGACGCTTAGTCGTATCTGCTTAGTTTCCCCCAACGCTTGGTCGTATCCATCTAATTTTTTCCAGTTGAACTGCTTTCGGGTCACTTTTGCCAAACGTTAGCCGCTTGCACTTGCCACTGAATTGTTTTCGGTCCATTTTTCATTGACACTTGGTCGTATCCGCTTAGTTTTCCACAACGCTTGGCCGCTTCCGCTTTGTTGTCCCCAGTTGAACTGTTTTCGGGTCAGTTTTGCCCAACGTTAACCGCTTTCACTTGTCCCCAGAGGCAAGAGCAAACGACTAACGTTGGGCAAAAATGACCCAAAATCAGTTCAGTTGGTAAAAATTAAGCGGATCTGGCCAAGTGTTGGAAAAAACTAAGCAGATACCGCCAACCGAAAGCGAAAGCGGCTAACGTTGGGCAAAAGTGACCCGAAAACAGTTCAATTGGGAAAAATTTGGCGGATGTGGCAAAGCGTTGGGGAAAACTAAGCGGATACCACAAAGTGTCGGTGAAAAATGGCCCGAAAACAGTCCAGCTTCAAGCGCAAGCGGCTAACATTGGGCAAAAGTGATCCGAAAACTGTTCAGCTGGGAAAAATTAAACAGATGCGGCCAAGCGTTGGGGAAAACTAAGTACATACCGCCAAGAATCGGTGAAAAATGACCCCAAAATAGTCCAGCGGCTAACGTTGGGCAAAAGTGACCCGAAAATAGTTCAGCTTGGGAAAACTAAGCGGATGTGGTCAAGCGTTTGGAAAAACTAAGCAGATACGGCCAAGCATTGGTGAAAAATGACCCAAAAATAGTTCAGCGGCAAGCGCTAGCGGCTAACGTGGGGCAAAAGTGACCCGAAAAATTGAAAGTTTGAAACTTTAAGTTAAACAAAAAATGGCGAAAAAATCAGATAAGCGGGGGCAACTAAGCGGATGCGGCTAACCGTCGGTGAAAAATGGCCCCAAAACTAAGCAGATACGGCCAAGTGTCGGTGAAAAATGACCCGAAAACAGTCCAACGGGGCAAAAACTAAGCGGAAGCGGCAAGCATTGGGCAAAAGTGACCCTAAAATAGCCCAGCAGGGCAAAAACTAAGCGGAAGCGGGTAAAACTCGGTTGAAATTGTTTTTTTTATTATTTTGAAAACTTTTTGAATTTTCGAAATTTATTTGAATTTTTCAATTTTTTTTAATTTTTTGAATTTTTTAAGTTTTTCCGAATTTTTCAATTTTTGATGTTTTTTATGAATTTTTGAAATTTTTGGAATTTTTGGAATTTTTGAATTTTTTTGAATATTTTTTGAATGTTTTTAAATTTTTGAATTTTTTTGAATTTTTGAAATTTTTTGATATTTTTTAATTTTTTTTAAGTTTTTTTATTTTTTTTAATTTTTTTTTATTTTATAATTTTTTTGTGATTTTTTGACGTGTGGAATTTTGACATGGGGGATTTTCAGGGGGTGGTAACCCTAGGCATGGCTAGAGCCCCAAAATGCATATTTCTCTATAGGGGCATGATTTTCAAAAGGTGTGGCCCCTCATGTACATGCCCATGGGTGTACATGGCCCCATCGGTGCCGGCGTCGATGAAAAAGGGTCCGAAAACAGTTTAGCGGCAAGCGAAAGCGGCTAACGTTGAGCAAAAGTGACCTGAAAACAGTTCCGTCGGTGACCCCGTCGGTGCTAAAATGACCCGAAAACTAAGCGGTACAACCAAGTGTTGGGCTAAAATGACCCGAAAACTAAGCGGTACAACCAAGTGTTGGGCTAAAATGACCCGAAAACTAAGCAGATACGGCCAAGTGTTGGGCAAAAATGATCCGAAAACAATCCAACGTGGGAAATTTTTGGATTTTTGAAAGTTTTAAAGTTTTCTTGGATTTATTTTTTTTTAATTTATTTTGATTTTCTGAGATTTTTTTGAATTTTTGAAATTTTTTTGATTTTTTGGAATTTGTTTGATTTTATAAATTTTCTGTGACTTTTTTTAATTTTTTTTAAGTTTTTTTATTTTTTTTTATTTCATAATTTTTTTGTGATTTTTTGACATGTGGAATTTTGACATGGGGGATTTTCAGGGGGTGGTAGCCCTAGGCAGGCTTGGCTAAAGCCAAAAAATGCATATTCCCCTATAGGGGGGCATGATTTTCAAAAGGGGTGCCCCCTCATGTACAGGCCCATGGGTGTACATGGCCCCGTCGGTGCCAGCGTCGATGGATAAAGGTCCGAAAATAGTCCAGCGGCAAACAGAAGCGGCTAACGTTGGGTAAAAGTGACCCGAAAATGGTCCCGTAGATGGCCCCCGTCGCTGGCCCCGTCGCTGTTCAATTTTGCCAAACGTTAGCCGCTTGTACTTGCCGCGGGACTCTTTTCAGGCCATTTTAATCGACGCTTGTCCGTATCCGCTTAGTTTTCCCCAACGCTTTACCGCATCCGCTTAGTTTTCCCCCGCTGAACTGTTTTCAGATCACTTTTGCCCAACGTTAACTGCTTGCGGTTGCCACTGCACTATTTTCGGGCAATTTTTCGAAAACGATTTGATATATTCGCTTAGTTTTCCGCAACTCTTGGCCGCATCCGCTTAGTTTTCCCCTACTGAACTATTTTCGGGTCAATTTTGCCTAACGTTAGCCGTTGGACCTTTTTCGAACCATTAGTTTTCCGCAACGCTTGCCGTATTTGCTTAGTTTTTCCTAGCCGAACTTTTTTTGGGTCACTTTTGCCCAACATTATCTGCATGTGCTTGACGTTAGACTTTTTTCGGGCCATTTTTCAACGACGCATGGCCTTATCCACTTAGTTTTCCGTAACACTTGGCCGCATCCGCTTAGTTTTCGCCAGCTAAACTATTTTCGGGTTACTTTTGGCCAACATAAACCGCTTGCGATTGTCGTTGGACTATTTACGGGCCATTTTTCACCGACGCTTGGCCGTATCTGCTTAGTTTTCCCTAACGCTTTACCGCATTCGCTTAGTTTTTCCCCAGCTGAACTGTTTCCTGGTCACTTTTGCCCGACGTTAACCGCTTGCGGTTGCCGCTGAACTGTTTTCGGACAATTTTTCGCCAACGCTTTGACGTATTCACTTAGATTTCCGCAGTGCTTGGCCGCATCCGCTTAGTTTTCCCCTGCTGAACTATTTTCGGGTCAATTTTGCCTCACGTTAGCCGTTGGACCTTTTTGGGACCATTAGTTTCCCGCAACGCTTGCTGTATTTGCTTAGTTTTCCCCAGCTGAATTTTTTTGGGTCACTTTTGCCCAACGTTAGCTGCATGTGCTTAACGCTGGACTTTTTTCGGGCTATTTTTCACCGACGCTTTGCCGTATCTGCAATCCAGTTAGTTTTCCCCACTTGAACTGTTTTCGGATCACATTTGCCCAACGTTAGCTGCTAAACTATTTTCGGGCCATTTTTCACCGACGCTTGGCCGTATCTGCTTAGTTTTCCCCAACACTTGGACGCATTCACTTAGTTTTCCCCTGTTGAACTGTTTTCGGTTCACTTTTGCCCACCGTAAGACGCTTGCAGTTGCCGTTGGTCTGTTTTCGAGCCATTTTTGACCGATGCTTGGCCGTATCCACTTAGTTTCCCCAACGCTTGGCCACATTCGGTTGGTTTTCCCTTGTTGAACTGTTTTCGGGTCACTTTTGTCCAACGTAAGACGCTTGGCCGCATTCGGTTAGTTTTCCCCTGTTGAACTGTTTTCGGGTCACTTTTGCCCAACGTAAGACGCTTGGCCGTATCCGCTTAGTTTTCCCCAGCTGAACTATTTTCGGGTCACTGTTACCAAACGGTAGCCGATTGCGCTTGCCGCTGAACTGTTTTCGAGCCATTTTTCACCGATGCTTGGCCGTATCCGCTTAGTTTTCCACAACGCTTGGCCGCATTCGGTTAGTTTTCCCCTGTTGAACTGTTTTCGGGTCACTTTTGCCCAACGTAAGACGATTGCGCTTGTCGTTGGACTGTTTTCGGACCATTTTTCACCGACGCTTAGCCGTGTCCGTTAGTTTTCCCCAACGCTTGGCCGCATCCGCTTAGTTTTCCCCAGCTGAATTATTTTCGGGTCACTTTTGTCCAACGTTAGCCGATTGCGTTTCTCGCTGGACTGTTTTTGGGTCATTTTTCATCGACGCTTGTCCGTATCCGCTTACTTTTGCCTAACGCTTAGCCGCATCCGCTTAGTTTTCCCTAGCTAAATTGTTTTCATGTTACTGTTGCCCAACATTAACCGCTTGAACCTGCTGCTAGACTGTTTTCGGGCCATTTTTCACCGACTATTTGTTGTATCCGCTTAGTTTTCTGCAACGGTTGACCGCATCCGCTTAATTTTCTCCTGTTGAACTATTTTCGGGTCAATTTTGCCCAACATTAGCCGCTTGCGCTTGCCGCTGGACTATTTTCGAGCTATTTTTCACCGATGCTTGTCCGTATCCGCTTAGTTCTCCCAACGCTTGGCCTCATCCGCTTAGTTTTCCCCATCTAAACAATTTTCGGGTCACTTTTGCCCAACGTTAACCGCTTGCGCTTGCCGCTGGACTACCGTCGGGCCATTTTTCACCGACGCTTGGCCGTATCTGCTTAATTTTCCGCAACGCTTGGCCGCATTTGCTTAGTTTTCCCCTACTGAATTATTTTCGGGTCACTTTTGCCAAACTTTAGCCGCTTGCGCTTGCTGCTGGACACTTTTCGGGCCATTTTTCCCGGACGTTTGTCCGTATCCGCTTAGTTTTCCCCAACGCTTGGTCGCATCTGCTTAGTTTTCCCCAGCTGAACTGTTTTCGGATCACTTTAGCCCAACGTTGGATGCTTGCGGTTGCCGCTAAACTGTTTTCCGTCCATTTTTCACAGACGCATGGCCTTATCCATTTAGATTTTCCCAACGCTTGGCCGCATTCGCTTAGTTTTCCCCAGTTGAACTGTTTTGTTGTCACATTTGCCTAACGTTAGCCGCTAGACTATTTTTTAGCCATTTTTTGCCAACACTTGGTCGTATCTGCTTATATTTACCCAACGTTTGGCCGCATCTGATTAGTTTTCCCCATCTGAACTGTTTTCGGGTCATTTTTACCCAACGTAAACCTCTTGTGCTTGCCACTGGACTGTTTTTGGTCCAGTTTTCACCGACGCTTTGTTGTATCCGCTTAGATTTCCCCAACGCATCCCTGCATCCTCTTAGTTTTCCCCAGCTGAACTGTTTTGGGGTCACTATTGCCCAATGTTAGCCGCTTGAGCTTGCTGCCGGACTATTTTCGGGTCATTTTTCACGGACGCTTGGCCGTATCCGCTTAGTTTTCCGCAACGCTTGGCCACATCCGCTTATTTTTCCCCAACTGAACTATTTTCGGGTCACTTTTGTCCAACATTAGCCGCATGCGCTAGCTGCTGGACTCTTTTCGGGCCATTTTTTACCGACGCTTAGTCATATGCGCTTAGTTTTCCCTAACACTTGGCCCTATCCGCTTAGTTTTTCCCAGCTGAACTATTTTTGGGTCACTTTGCCCAACATTAACCGCTTGCGCTTGCCGCTGCGCTGATTTTGATCCATTTTCATCGACGCTTACCCGTATCTGCTTCATTTTCCCCAACGCTTGACCGCATCCGCTTAATTTTCCTCAGCTCAAATGTTTTCGGATCACTTTTGTCCAACGTAAACCTCTTGCGCTTGCCGCTGGACTGTTTTGGGTCCATTTTTCACCGACGCTTGGCCATATCCGCTTAGTTTTCAGCAATGCTTGGCCACATCCGCTTATTTTTCCCCAGCTGAACTGGTTTTGTTGTCACTTTTGCCCAACATTAACGGCTTGCAGTTGCCGCTAGATTGTTTTCGGGCCATTTTTGAAAGACATTTGGCAGTATCTGCTTAGTTTTCGGCAACGCTTGGTGGCATCTGCGTAGTTTTCCCCAACTGAACTATTTTCAAGTCAGTTTTGCCCAATGTTAGCCGCTTGCGCTTGCCGTTGGACTATTTTCGGGCCATCTTTCATCGATGCTTGGCCGTATCTGCTTCATTTTCCCCAACTCTTGGCCGCATCCGCTTAATTTTCCTCAGCTCAACTGTTTTCGGGTCACTTTTGCCCAACGTTAACCACTTACGCTTGCCGCTGAACTATTTTCGGAACATTTTTCACCGATACTGGGCCGTATGTGCTTAGTTTTCAGCAACGCTTGGTTGCATTTGCTTAGTTTTACCCGGCTGAACTATTTTCGGGTCACTTTTGCCCAATGTTAACCGCTTGCGCTTGCCGCTGAACTATTTTCAGGCCATTGTTCACCGACACTTGGCCGTATTCGCTCAGTTTTCCCCAGCTGAACTGTTTTTGGGTCAATTTTGCCCAACGTTTGACACTTGCGCTTGCGACTGGACTGATTTAGAGCCCTTTTTCACCGACGCTTTACCGTATCCGCTTAATTTTCCCCTGCTGAACTGTTTTCGAAACACTTTTGCCCAACGTTAACAGCTTGCACTTATCGTTGGACTATTTTCAGGCCATTATTCACCGACACTTGGCCGTATCTACTTAGCTTTCCCCAACGCTTTGTCGCATCCGCTAAGTTTTCCGCAGCTGAACTGTTTTCGGGTTACTTTTGCCCAACATAAACCTCTTGCGCTTGCCGCTGGACTGTTTTAGTTCAATTTTTCACCGACACTTGGCCGTATCCGCTTAGTTTTCCGTAATGCTTGGTCGCATCCGCTTAGTTTTCCCCAGCTGCTGAACTGTTTTTTTTTCGTCACTTTTGCCCAACATTAACTGCTTGCGCTTGCCGCTGGACTATTTTCGGGCCATTTTTCACCGAAGCTTGGCCGCATCCACTTAGTTTTCCCCGGCTGAATTATTTTCAGCTCACTTTTGCCCAACATTACCCGGTTGTGCTTGTCACTGGATTGTTTCGGGCCATTTTTCACTGACGCTGGGCCGTATCTGCTTAGTTTTCCGCAATGCTTGGCTGAATCCGCTTAGATTTCCGAAGGTGAACTATTTTTGGGTCAGTTTTGCCCAACGTTAGCCGCTTGCGCTTGCCGTTGGACTATTATTGGGCAATTTTTCACCGACGCTTGTCCGTATCTGCTTCATTTTCCCCAACGCTTGGCCGCATCTGCTTAATTTTCCTCAGCTCAACTGTTTTCGGGTCACTTTTGCCCAACGTTAACCACTTGCGCTTGCCGCTGGACTATTTTCGGACCATTTTTCACCGATGTTGGACCGTATCTGCTTAGTTTTCAGCAACGCTTGCCTGCATCCACTTAGTTTTCCCCGGCTGAACTATTTTTGGGTCATTTTTGCCCAATGTTAACCGCTTGCGCTTGCCGCTGAACTGTTTTCGGGCCATTTTTCACTGACGCTGGGTGTATCCGCTTAGTTTTCCCCAGCTGAACTGTTTTTGGGTCAATTTTGCCCAACGTTAGCCGCTTGCGCTTGCCACTGGACTGATTTCGAGCCATTTTTCACCGACGCTAGGTCATATCCACTTAGTTTTCGACAATGCTTTGCCACATCCGTTTAGTTTTCCCCTGCTGAACTGTTTTCGAATCACTTTTGCCCAACGTAACCCGATTGTGCTTGCCGCTGGACTGCTTCGGGCCATTTTTCACCGATGCTTGGCCGTATCTGCTAAATTTTTTGCAACGCTTGGTTGCATCCGCTTAGTTTTCCCCAGTTGAACTATTTTCGGGTCACTTTTCCCCAATGTAAATCTCTTGCGCTTGCCGCTGGACTGTTTTGGGTCCATTTTTCACCGACGCTTGGCCGTATCTGCTTAGTTTTCCACAATCCTTGGCCGCATCCGCTTTTTTTTCCCCAGCTGAACTGTTTTTTTTTGTCATTTTTGCCCAACATTAACAACTTGCAGTTGCCACTGGACTATTTTTGGGCCATTTTTCACCGAAGCCTGGCTGTATCCACTTATTTTCCCTAACGCTTGGCCGCATCCGCTTAGTTTTCCCCAGCTGAACTATTTTTAGCTTACTTTTGCCCAATGTTACCCGCTTGGGCTTGCCGCTGAACTGTTTTCAGCCATTGTTCACCGACGCTTGGCCATATCCGCTTAGTTTTCCGCTACGCTTGGTCGCATCCGCTTAGTTTTTCCAGCTGAACTGTTTTTGGGTCACTTTTGCCCAACGTTAACCGCTTGCACTTGCCACTGAACTATTTTCGGACTGTTTTTCACCGACGTTTGGCCATATCTGTTTAGTTTTTCACAACGCTTGGCTGCATTCGCTTAGTTTTCCCCAGCTGAACTATTTTCGGGTCACTTTTGCCCAACGTTAACCGCTTGTGCTTGCCGCTGGACTGCTTTCAGGCCATTTTTCACTGATGCTTGGCCGTATCTGCTTAGTTTTTCGCAACGCTTGGCTGCATCCGCTTAGTTTTCCCCAATTGAACTTTTTTTTGGTCACTTTTGCCCAACGTTAGCCGCTGAACTGTTTTCGGGTTATTTTTTACCAACGGTTGGCCGTATTTGCTTAGTTTTCCACAACGCTTGCCGTATTTGCTTAGTTTTCCCCAGCTGAACTATTTTCGGGTCACTTTTGTTCAACGTTAGCCGCTTGCGCTTGCCGCTGGACTGTTTTCGGGCCATTTTTCACCGACGGTTGGCCGTATCCGCTTAGTTTTCCCCAACGCTTGGCCGCATCCACTTAGTTTTCCCCAGCTGAACTGTTTTCGGGTCACTTTCGCCCAACATTAGCCGCTTGTGATTGTCGCTGGACTATTTACGGGCCATTTTTCACCGACGCTTGGCCGTATCAGCTTAGTTTTCAGCAACGCTTGCCCGCATCCGCTTAGTTTTCCCTAGCTGAACTATTTTTGGGTCACTTCTGCCCAATGTTAACTGCTTGCGCTTGCCGCTGGACAGTTTTCGGGCTATTTTTCGCAGACGCTTGGCCATATCCGCTTAGTTTCCGCAACGCTCGGCCGAATCCTCTTAGTTTTCCCCAGCTAAACTGTTTTCGAGTCACAATTGCCCAACGTTAGCCGCTTGCACTTGCTGCTGGACTATTTTTGTGCCATTTTGCATCGACGCTTGCCGTATCTACTTAGTTTTCCCCAACGGTTGGCCGCATCCGCTTAGTTTTCCTCATCTGACCTGCTTTCGGGTCACTTTTGCCCTACGTTATCCGCTGGACTGTTTTTGAGCCATTTTTCACCGACGCTTGGCCGTATTCGGTTAGTTTTCCACAACCCTTGGCCGCATTCGCTTAGTTTTCCCCAGCTGAACTGTTTTTGGGTCACATTTGCCCAACGTTAGCCGCTAGACTATTTATGAGCCATTTTTCGCCAACACCTGGCCGTATCCGCTTATTTTTACCCAACGCTTGGTCGCATCCGCTTAGTTTTCCCCATCTAAACTGTTTTTGGGTCACTTTTACCTAACGTAAACCGCTTGTGCTTGCCGCTGGACTGTTTTTGGTCCATTTTTCACTGACGCTTTGTCGTATCCGCTTAGATTTCCCCAACGCTTGGCCGCATCCGTTTAATTTTTCCCAGCTAAATTGTTTTGCGGTCACTTTTGCCCAACGTTCGCTGCTTGCGCTTGCTGCTGAACTGTTTTCGTGCCATTTTTCACCGACGCTTTGTCGTATCTGCCTAGTTTTCGCCACCGCTTGGCCGCATCCGCTTAGTTTTCTCCAGCTGAACTGTTTTTGAGGCACACATTTGCCCAACGTTAGCCGCTGAGCTATTTTCGGGCCATTTTTCACCAACGCTTGGCCATATCCGCTTATTTTTCCACAACATTTGGCCGCATCGACTTAGTTTTACCCAGCTGAACTATTTTCGGGTCACTTTTGTCCAACGTTAGCTGCTGGACTATTTTCGGGTTATTTTTCACCGACCGTTGGCCGTATTTGCTTAGTTTTCCGCAACGCTTGCCGTATTTGCTTAGTTTTCCCAGCTGAACTTTTTTTGGGTCACTTTTGCCCAACGTTAACCGCTTGCGCTTGCCGCTGGACTGTTTTCGGGCTATTTTTCGCCAATGTTTGGTCGTATCCGCTTAGTTTTCCGCAACGCTTGGCCGCATCCTCTTAGTTTTCCCCAGCTGAACTATTTTCGAGGCACATTTGCCCAACATTAGCCGCTGAATTATTTTCGGGCCATTTTTCACCAACGCTCGGCCGTATCCGCTTATTTTTCCCCAACGCTTGGCCGCATCGGCTTAGTTTTCCCCAGCTGAACTGTTTTAGGGTCACTTTTGCCCAACGTTAGCCGCTGGACTTTCTTCGAGCCATCTTTCACCGATGCTTAGCCGTATGCGCTTAGTTTTCCCCAATGCTTGGCCATATCTGCTTAGTTTTCCCCAGCTGAACTATTTTCGGGTCGCTGTTACCAAATGGTAACCGATTGCGCTTGCCGCTAAACTGTTTTCGGGCCATTTTTCACTGACGCTTAGCCGTGTCCGCTTAGTTTTCCCCAACGCTTGGCCGCATCCAATTAGTTTTCCCCAGCTCAATTATTTTCGGGTCACTTTTGCCCAACGTTAGCCGATTGTGCTTGTTGCTGGATTGTTTTCGGGCCATTTTTTATCGATGCTTGGCCGTATCGACTTAGTTTTCCCCAACGCTTAGCCGCATCCGCTTAGTTTTCCGAGCTGAAGTATTTTCGGGTCACTTTTGCCCAACATTATCCTTTTGCGCTTGCCGCTGGACAGTTTTCGGGTTATTTTTCACCGACGCTCGGTCGTATCCGCTTAGTTTTCCGCGACGCTTGGCCGAATACTCTTAGTTTTCCCCAGCTGAACTGTTTTCGAGTCACAATTGCCCAACGTTAGCCGCTGAACTATTTTCGAGCCATTTTTCACCAACGCTTGACGGATCCGTTTATTTTTCCCCAACGCTTGGCCGCATCGGCTTAGTTTTTTCCCAGCTGAACTGTTTTCGGGTCACTTTTGCCCAACGTTAGCCGCTGGACTGTCTTCGAGCCATTTTTCACCAATGCTTACCCGTATGCGCTTAGTTTTCCCTAATGCTTGGCCGTATCTGCTTAGTTTTCCCCAGCTGAACTATTTGCGGGTCGCTGTTACCAAACGGTAGCCGATTGCGCTTGCCGCTGAACTGTGTTCGGGCCATTTTTCACCGATGCTTAGCGGTGTCTGCTTACTTTTCCCCAACGCTTGGCCGCATTCGCTTAGTTTTCCCCAGCTGAATTATTTTCGGGTCACTTTTGCCCAACGTTAGCCGATTGTGCTTGTCGCTGTACTATTTTCGGGCCATTTTTTATCGATGCTTGGCCGTATCGACTTAGTTTTCCCCAACGCCTAGCCGCATCCGCTTAGTTTTCCCCAGCTGAATTATTTTTGGGTCATATTTGCCCAACGTTATCCGTTTGCGATTGCCACTGGACAGTTTTTGGGTTATTTTTCACCGACGCTCGGCCGTATCGGCTTAGTTTTCCGCGACGCTTGGCCGAATACTCTTAGTTTTCCCCAGCTGAACTATTTTCGAGTCACAATTGCCCAACGTTAGCCGCTGAACTATTTTCCCCAGCTGAATTATTTTCGAGTCACTTTTGCCCAACGTTAGTGTATTGCCCTTGCCGCTAGACTGTTTTCGGGCCATTTTTCACGGATGCTTGGCCGTATCCGCTTAGTTTTTTCCAATGCTTGGCCCCATGCGCTTAGTTTTCCCCGGCTGAAATATTTTCGGGTGACTTTTGCCCAACCTTAACCACTTGCGCTTGCCGCTGGACTGTTTTCGGGCCAATTTTCACCGATGCTTGGCCGTATCTGCTTAGTTTTCCCCAATGCTTGGCCGCATTCTCTTAGTTTTCCCCTGGTGAACTGTTTTCGAGTCACTTTTACCCAATGTTAACCACTTACGCTTGCCGCTGTACTATTTTCGGGCCATTTTTCACCGACGCTTTTCTGTATTCGCTTAGTTTTCCACAACGCTTGGTTGCATCCGCTTAGTTTTCCCCAACTAAACTGTTTTCTGATCACTTTTGCCCAACGTTAACCGCTTGCGGTTGCCCCTGGATTATTTTAGGGCAATTTTTCACCGATGCTTAGCCGTATCCGCTTAGTTCTCCGCAATGCTTGGCCGCATCTGCTTAGTTTTTCCCAGCTGAATTATTTTCGGGTCACTTTAGCCCAACATTAGCCGCTTGCGCTTGTCGCTGGACTACTTTCGGGCCATTTTTCAAGAACGCTTGGCCGTATTCGCTTAGTTTTCCGCAACGCTTGGCC
>JARJHM010001405.1:0-30383 GCA_033356055.1 Carex pumila | reverse complement strand
ACAGTTAGAAAATTGAAATTTTCTGCAACTTTTCATGTGATACTGTGTACCCCAAGTTCATTATGCTTTTTCTTATGTATGTACCATTTGTATCGGTTCAGACCTGAACTGGTACATGTCCAATTGTCATACCTAATTGATTGTTTGTTGAAATAGTAAGTTGGTTCAGCCATGTTTCTCATGTAGGTATATGTTTGAGAGTTTGGGTAGGGTATATAAGTGTATCAGTGCCTTGAATGCTTAGTGAATTTGAGTAACTAATCTTAAAATGATTATTGATAGTCAGTCATTTCCCTTTCTAATTATGGTTGACTTTGAAAGAATGTGATTGATTCACACACGGATATAATGCTGAAATGAATTAGAATGGTAATGATTGGTATTGAATGAACTTTTGTTATTTTTTTTATAAAATCTGAAACTCTATTTTTCAACTCTCCACCACATCACTTTTCTTTTAATGTGGCACTGATTTATAAGGCCTCCCATAGCTGAATTATGAATTTTTCAATTTTAGGTCTGCGTCCTCTGTACAGTTCGAACTTTCTATTATCGTGCTTATATACGCGACCAGAGGTTTCTCTTTCTTTCTTTTCTTAGTTGATTATTCATTATTTGACAATTAGCTAGGTTGGGAATTTGGTTGCAAACTTCAAGTACAGTTATCAAATTGTATGAATCTGCTTATTTGGTTTGATGTTTTCTATCATGTTTGTTGCCTTAACAAAACACACGAGGGAGAGATTGTTTTTATTTATTTATTCAAATTTTGTTTTAAATTCAGGGCAAGTGGATTTTGGCGGGCAGAGATTTTTTAAATTTCATTTTTATGAGTAATTGAAATGAGGATGTTATTGATTTCCTTGTCTTGACTAGTGGAGAGCGGTGCAAGATTAATAGAATAAGCAACTCTCTAATAAGAAAATGTTTCTACTTTCACGAATTGCCCTTCAAGTTCAAGGTATTCATGTGATCTACTTTTCTGGAATTCATAGTGCTCAGCTCGACTCTGACTGGCCTTGCAATTTTATGTTATCTGATTAGGAATTGTTTGTTGAATAAGCTTGATTTGTTTGCTCTTCTTCAGTGATTTTCGGATTTGAACTTGGTTCCTTCTTGTGCTTCTCGAGTATTAGTTTGTAGATACTTATCAGGATAGGAATATGCACGAGGTGTATGTACAATTCGGAGAAAGAGAAACGACCTAAATGGGGTATATTTTGTAGGATTTCTCTAAGAACAAGAGAGTAAAATTTATCAGTTTGTGTAGGGTTTTCTAATTGCAAGTCTAATTGTGACTTTTAGGTAACCATTTTCAATTATTGAATAAACTTAACGAAATTATTATACGATCAGGGCTATTTTGTATTGTGAGGATTGGGGCTAGATTGTAAAAACGCACAATTTTAAAGGGCTAACTTGTTGGGTAGACTTGTTTAGAAGTTTAGATGATATATTAGACTTGTTTGGACAGACTCTAAACTTAGGTTTTAACTTGCTGCTTGCTGTAAATTTGGAGATAAGGATTTGCCTGTTATGGGATTAAACTAGTGTCTTCCTAATTTATAGGTCTTCTTGCTATTATTTTGATTTGGTGAAAATGACTTATCTTATCTATGACCTCATTTTATTCAAAAAAGAGAGCTAATGTTGCTTCTTCTTTTTTTGCCTCTTAGTCAAGTAATTGGAGATGGAAGCATACAAGGAAATGAACAAACGATCAGATTACGAAGAAGAGTTTATATTTCATGATTAAGATGACTGTGTTTATCAGATATTCATCCAAATTCATAAGGAGTCCAGTTATATGATATATGAAAAACTAGACAAGTGCTTTGAGAAAAATTGTAGGTGAATATTTTACACTGATTGGAATTTTACTGATCATAGGTATATGAAATTGTGTGTTGAATAATGAGATACTTTGATTTTGTAAATATGATATTATTATTGTGTTATTTAATAATATTTTGATATTTAGTATGATTAATTGGAATTGTAACCGTTTATTGTACTAGTCTTATTGTTGTAATTTATTATTTTCATCATTCAAAGCGTGATCTCAAATACTCACAAATATTGTTGTCTCTAGGAACTTAACTTTTCCATTAATGATAGTCTTATAGAAATAATACATCTAACTATGAAATAATATAAACTGAATCAATAAAATATTTTGAAGGACATTGTGCTCCAGCATTTTCATTCACTATAAAATAATATAAGCAAACTTATCAAAACATTTTTCGAGGGTAGCCTCATGAAAATAATGTCTCACTACTTCCATCTTATTTCCATGCGTTGGGAGTGAGATATTTTTATGGACTCTCAATAAAATATTGTATTCAATATGTTTAGCGGGTTGTGGGTCATACAAAAGTATTTCCAAGAACAAATAAGAAACATTTTCAATGGAAGATATTAGAAATTTTCATGCGCTACTATTTTCATGGATATGTCATTGAAAATTGTTAAATATGTCAGCAAATTCGATTTTATTTCCAAGAGCTCTTTTTCTCCTTGAAAATAACGTATGTTGTCCATGAAAAAAGCAGAAATTTGAGTAGTATTTGAGAACTAATTTATCCTTAATTGCTTTTTATGGCAGACCCATGTCAGCAAGGTCCATTGACTCTTCTGGGATTAGTCAACAGGTCAAATTTCATAGAACTTTTTAGAAAAAGAAGGATTTCTAGTCTTTCATATTTAAATATTGATAATAAATAATTTATTTAAGTCTGCAACAAAGAACGTTATATTTTATTATTAAACCATAAGTTAAGTCATTACCTTTTGTGGGATTGGTATCACCCAAAATAAATAGTGTAGTCCTATTATTTCATTTTGAACCGTGTGATTGAAATCTACGGACCAAAATTATATCAAGAAATTTCTAAATTTTAAATTGAATTGAATACTGTCGTTAATTTTAAATCAACTGAGCCGTATTAATATAGTAGGATTCTATTTTTTTTTTTTTTTTTTTGAAGTGGCAGATGTGGCTGGGTTAAAAAACCTCCCACTGACCACCGCAATTGCTCGCTTAGCCCAGCAGAACTTCAAATTTTAACATTTAGCCCTACATAAATAAATAAATAAATCACCCTATTAAAAATTATCCATTGCAGAAGAGACCTTGCCAACAAATTATGATTTCTTTGGTAACAAATATTATAATGAATTATTATATTCAAAGCTGTTACTTCACCTGAGATAATATTCAAATTTCGGCAACAAATTAAATTAAGATTTTGTTGTTTATGAAAAATTAATTAAATTTAAGAATAATTAATCGAAGATATGTAAAAAATATTATTCCTATATAATAGTATAATACGTATTTATTTGAGAATATTGTTACTATAGTCTCATGATAATAAAAAAAATCAATAATTTGGATTGAATAACCTCAACAAACTCTCCTCCTCCCTTTCCACAGAAGCAGTTGCAGACCAGGGTTTCTATGAAAATACAATTGGTACAGCACCAGACCAGATCTCTGGTCTTGTCCTCTGTCGTGGCGACATCAATTCTTCTATTTGTGGAGACTGCCTTAACCAATCCTTCCTAGATGTAATGAATCTATGCCCATACTCAAAAGCAGCCACAATATATTATGACTTCTGCCTTTTGAGGTACTCCAACCAGCAGTTCCTCAACTCAAGTGATAATTCGCAAGTAATCTATATGTGGAACACCCAAAGCAAGTGTTATATTAGCCTTAAAGCAGATCTAAGGATTTAAGATGTGGTGTGTTATTTAGTTTTATATAACACTAGTGTTATATTAGCCCAACTCGTAATCCCGTATGAGATCATCTTCCTTTGAATGAAATTTCACAAGATTGAACTTGTTTATTCATATTTCAATCAATTTATTCAACGGAATCATTTATTTAGGAAATGTCAGACCTTTCAAATTTCAAGTCATGTTAAAGACCATGCATGCCAAATTTTGTAAGTTTGTTTCATTCTACTCTTTTCGTTCAATTAAATTGTATTTATTTGCTAAATACAAATTTTCAGTTTTTGTCAATCACCGTAAAAAAGTTTTGGATCTTATGAAATTTTACTTCTCTTCGTTTTGTTTTCATGCTGGACGACCTTGCTAACATTTCATTACCAGTCCAATACAAAGAACCGTACCAGTAACCTGTAACTGAAAGGGGTTCAGCCCACACGCCATTACAAGGCATAAACAAAGAGAATAATGGATAAAACACAACTTGGTTTGGTACATGGAAGTTCTGGCACTTCATTCAACAAGTATAAAATGAACT
The DNA here is from genome assembly GCA_033356055.1 of Carex pumila. Lineage (NCBI taxonomy): Eukaryota > Viridiplantae > Streptophyta > Magnoliopsida > Poales > Cyperaceae > Carex > Carex pumila. Next base: position 26,104 of record JARJHM010001405.1, on the reverse strand, counting down.
GAGAAATTGCATGTATTAAGAGCCACAGTATTAACGAATTGTACCTTTGTAAAGAATGATTCAAGAACTGCAACGACAGAAACTAGATTAAGCTGGATTATTATTTGCATTTGGCCCACCACATATAATCAAGGGCGGATTCAGGACTTGGTCAAGGGTAGGCACAAATTACTGACAATAGTGCAACTTTTTTTTTCCTGACAAATAAGTGTGGAGTAGCGGATAGAAAGTTAAAAAAGACATGGCGTGACCGGATACATTGCAACATGGTACGTGTTGTGACCAACATGTCCTATGCTTTGACCATTCACGTCACACAAAATATTTTATTGCAGCATGGCATGTGGTCACATGAGTCACATGTAATTAGAACTGTTAAATCTTGATCGAATAGTAAATCTTGAATAAACTAATATAAATTATGAAACAAATTGTTAAATATGACCAAACGTGGTAAACCGGTTACGTATGGTCAAAACATGATTAACGTGCCGTGACCATTCTTTCAAATTTAATCACGGCACAACATAACACATAAAAATCTGACTTGGTCACGACACAACACATGATTCAGAGGTAGGCACGAATTTATCCAAGAGTAGGTACGTACAAGCTTAATTTACCATTAAATCTAACAAAAATTTCAGATCCGAAGTAGGCAATTGCCTACCCCTAAACCTCTCTGCATCCGCCACTGTATAACCCATGTGCTGGAGTTGGGTGGCCAACACAACAGTGAACATTATTAACTATAGACAGTAGGTTAAACAAGAGATAAACCGAAGGTTATCAAATTTTGTCTTCCCTATATATATATGTATTACTTCAGTGGGATTAATTGGCAAGATACAAATATTTTGTAGTTAAAATAGTCGATTTAACAGGTTTAATTAGTTGTGCTTTGACTGGGAATCAGGACAAATGTACAGCCATTGTGGTAAGCTTAACTGGTTTAACAGCTTAATTATTACCAGTCATACACTGTTTAACTTGTTTAATGGTTTAATTGGTTTGTATTTGGTGCGCTTGATGCGGACCAGCCACTATGAATTGAATTATATATACCGGTACTGAGCTTTAGTGCCAAGTAATTGTGTATCATTATATCATCCTCCTTTGAATGAAATTTCATAAAGTTCAACCTGAACTTGTTTATTGTATTCATATTTCAATCATTAAATTAAACCGAATCAATTTTTTTTATATTGGAAGTGTCGGAACATTCATGTCATAATAATAAACCCAAACTTTCATTGTATTTTAAGTTTGTTCCCTGCTACTCCGTCCGTTCAATTAAATTATGGTTATTTGATAAATTCAAAATTTTTGTTTTTGTCAATCACCATAGAAGAATTTTGGATCTTAAGAAAATTTCCTTCTCATCTATTTTTTTTCATGGATAGACGACCTTTGTAACATTTTATTACCAGTCATACAAAACGCCAAAGCCTAATACAATTTATCAAATTACATAAATGAGCCTGACCATGCTCCCGGCCCATCCTTGTAAAACATTTGCACTATTTTCTTTATTCCTTTCTTTTGCCGAAAATTTTGCACGTCCATAAAACTGTTTTGTATCAATTTTAGTCAAATTTAAAATTGTTAATTTGGTAATCCAATAAATGCCGTTAAAGAACAAAAAATAAAAATTATTTATTTTAAACTTTTCTAGGCAAATGTTATCTATCGACAAGAGCAAGTTTCTTTTCCCCTAATGTGAGTGGCAAAAGCCGAAAGACTTGTAATAGACACCCGGAACAACAATAACAATAGCAAGAAATGTAATAACTAATAAGAATATAGTAGGATGATTTATTCATTTATGTAGGGCTACATGTTGTAATTTGAAGTTCTGCGAGCCTAATTAGGCGTGCAATTGCACAAAAGTCAAATTGCATACTCTAAAAGTAAGCCTACTGTAAAAACTAAAATCAGAAAGGTATCATTTTCAACGGTCAACACACGAGATTGGAGTCTGTATCTGCAACTTTCTTTTTTTTTTTAAAAAAAAATGAAAAAAGAAATTTAGAATCCTACTTTATTAATGCGGATAGTTGATTTAAGATTGGAACCTCATAATTTTATTCAAACAAAATTTTTGAGGATGTTACCCAATAGTTTAAAAGAAAAAATATTTAATGTTATCTAATTTTTATTTTCAACGTAATATTCAAACATTTAAAACTCTGTTTATAACATTTTACAATACTAATCGCAAGTATTTAAATCTCTATCTGCAAGTATTAAAATTTTAAATTTGTATAGTTTTAACTCCAAACTATTTTTGTTTTCAAACCAAAAACGGAAATATTCCTTTCACCAACTTTTTTTTTAATTTTTTCTCTGATCATTCTCATCAATTTTCTTAACGATCCGTGATGAATTTTGCGAATCTAAAAATACAAACGTTTTTACCTGATTTTCTCTTTCAAATGAGATTCATGAAGAATAACTTTCAAGTTATATTTGTGTCGTAATTTTATTTACCACTTTAAATCTCTATAACTTTCAGTTTTGTTTATTTTTTTTATTTTGCTTCAAAATAATTTAAACCTCTGTTTACAAGCATATAAACCTCATTAATAACACTTTAAATCTCTACAATAAAACGTATAAACCTCATGTACAAAGAATTTAAACCTCAACAATAACACTTCAAAACATATAAACCTCAATAATAAAACTGCATTTATAAAGCATATAAACCTCATGTACAAACTGAAAATTTTAATAGTTATAGACTGAGATTTAAAAACTTAAAAATTTAAAGTGCTTATGAGTTTTACTTTAATAGTTATAGACTGAGTTTGAACATTGTAGGGTCAGGGGTTATATGTCTAGATGCCCCAAAGTCAACGGTCCAAGATCGATCAGGACTAGACTCAGCTATTAGGGCTTTTATAACAGTGCCAACAGGTCTAACTACAGTGGTAAGATGAGAAGAGAGAGTGTAACTATTATATTCCGAAATTTTAAAATATGATTTAATTGTTAAAATTGATCATTTCGCCTAAATAAAATTTTTATTAGATTAACCAACGCTCAAATTTATCTAACTAATATAAAACAAACCTAAAATTTAGAAATATAAATGAATCATAAAATTTTGTACATTAAACTTTACAGGTTGAAAACATAAAATAAAATATGGCACTATAAATAATTGATCAAAACTGTATATTGGAAATCAAAATTTTTTTTAGAACCATTGATCAAATCTAGCTACACTAAATAATTTTTTATGCTATGCTTTATGTTTCCTGTCAGGTGCAATTTCACACCAAATGCATATCAACCAAAATGACTTGATTCTTTGGAAAATCTCCACCGTTCAAATCTGGCTGCACACATCTCCAAGCCATTTAATTACTCTATTTTAAATTGAGAAATTGGAATTTACCAAATCTAATTTTGAGTTTCGGGTCCGCCCAAATGCTATAACCGTTCAATTGTATTCACCATGGGATCTGTAATCTTGCACGAATCTTGACGCTGTCAGACCCTTTGATTTTGAATTAATTGACAAGTGGGATTAACTCCAATGAATACAGAATTCGGATCCGCTAGCCCCTTTCCCATCTCTTTTCCTCTTCTCCCGTTCGCGCAAGAGAAGGGTTTCACCCTCTTCTCTCTTCCGTCTCTGCTTGACGCGCCCCACACACGCCTCTCTTTCTCTCTTGGCTCACTGACTCCCGACCCCACCTATGACTTTGATTCTCCTCCGTGGAGAAGGCAGCGGTGATGAATCCCGCCTCTTTTGACGATGCGTGCTTTGTCGCTTCACCTGTCAGTCGCCTTGTACGGACGACGCCCCGTTCACCTGCCCTAGTTGATTTCTATGCTTCGGCCCGCCTACCCTCTGACAGAGGGCGTGGCCACACTCTTCCCTTTTGCTGCCTCCTTGGATATAAGTATCCCTCTCTCTCTCATTGGGGTTTTTGTGCTCTCCTTTGTGCTCATATCCTGAGCTTTTTGCTCTCTCTCTCTCTCTCTCTCACCATTTTTGGTATTTGATTATGTTGTCCTTTTTGAGAACCTTGGAAGGTTGTGACTTGCTTGTGGTTGTGGATTTTTGCCTTCGGTGCTTTGTCGGTGTTGGAGGCCGTGACCGTTGCTATTCCGTTGATCTTTGCCCCATTGCCCCCTCACTCTAAACGGTTAGTGAGCACAACCCTAAATTTGAGATTTCTGATGTCAAGAGAGAGAGGATTTGAGATTTGTGACTTGCTTGGGTTGTTGATTTTCCTGGCAAGCCGATGGACTTGGCTGTGTTGCCGTGCTTTCTGACCTGTGCTTGCTCTGTTCCGGTTCTGGTTGCCTTGACCTGTTGCCTTGCTTGTTTTGTTTGGCTGGGGGTTTGCCTCTGACCTGTGCTTGCTTGTTGTGTATATTTGTGCTGGTTCTGTGTTGATGCTGTGTATGTGGATGGTCTGTTGCTGATTTTGTAGGTGACTGGTACCAGTGTACTAGTCCCATGATTTTCTGGTACGGTGTTGATCTGTGTTTACCAGTACTTGAACTGACAGGGACCAATCTGTGAATTCAGGAAAATTTGGGGTTGAATGTGAAATATGTAGGCCCTTGTGAGATTACTTAAGTTCTAAGGGCTAAGGTGCAAATTATATTTTTGGGCTTGGCCCTTTGGGTTGATTGGGTTCGGCTGGGCCTGTTCTCTAATTTATTAATAAATTGGAGGAAGGTTTGGGCCTTGAGATCTATGGGCTTGGCAGAATTTTTAAGGAAAGTGAATTAATTATGGTGCTTGGGTTTTCCCAAATGGCGTAATATCGGATCAAAACGTGGCTTTTTAAGTTTTATAAGGAATCAAATTAAAATTGAATGCTTACGTAAACTTGAACCAGCTCGAAAAATGATTATACCGTCTAGGGTCCTGATGTCTCGATGATAGCTCATAACATAATTTGAGCAAATATAAAAATAACTCAATTGGACACCTGTATGATCCCAAAGTAAACCAAATTAAAACACTCAACATATTCAAAATAGGGAAAATTTCTAGTGTGCCCACCTAAACTTTTGAAATAGCCAATTTCCCCATTAAAACACTATAATATCCAATATATCCATACAAATTTATCATTCTTTCCTTTATCCCCTTTTAACTATTTAATATTTTATTTAATTATTTTTAAAACTTAATTGACCAAAATACCCTTCAATTTTAAATAGACATCCATTATTTCTAAATGAATTTCTCCATCTCCCTTCCTCCATGTAATCCATCTCTTTGTCCTATTAAATGTTGGGGGCTTGAAATTTTCATGTAAATAAATATAGAGGGTTCGACTTTGTACTTTTTAAATTGAAAGCATCAAATCAAAATTAATAAGAGTAATCTTGCTGCAAATAGAGGAACAAAATATGTTGATAACAGAAGGAGCAGCGCGCGGCAAACCTTCAGGAACTATGTTTTATGGGTTGTCAACTTCAAAGTTTGATTATCAAAATTCTCTAATAAAACATTAATTTATCAAAAAAATTTATCACTTCTTCCATAATCTACTAGAGTGGAGCTAAATCACTAGATTCCTTTCTTTTCTTTTTTCGAGAAAAGAGTGGCAAGAGGCAAATAATGCTATCAAATTAGTATGAGGGAAGCACAGAAAATATGTGGCTACTGTTTTGAGTATGATAAAAAATAAACATGGATAACTTTGCATTTTGTATAAATGCTCGCTAAATATGACATTCTGCGAAAACGAATGCAAGAAAAATATCTGTTATATTTTTTATTATTCATATATCATTCATCAAATAGGCATGGGAAGCGAATGGTCGCACATTTTATCTCCACATATTAAATTAACTCCCAAAAGGCTACTTGAAATTGACTACCACCAAGAATAATAGATTATTAGGTTATTAGCCATTAGGAGTTGGTACCAACACAAACTAAGAAAGAAAGAAAAAAAAAAAAAAAATGAATTCAATGCAGACAACATTTAGAACATTATTGTTGTCAATTGTTGTGTATTTTAGGTATTAGATAATGGGTCAATTTAATACACTTTTTTACTTTTAAATTTATAAAACTTTAGTACACAATAATAGGCCAGTTGCAAGCATACAATCTATCATTGTAGTAATTTAGGTATCGATCCAAAGACAACGAGAAATATTATTTTTTACTAAATTAATTAATTCTAAAACAGAGCAATAAAAGTAAATGGGGGGTTTGTTTGAAAATTGATTTTGTGGGTTCAATACCTGATTGAGAGTCTAAAAGTAAACAAAACAATTTAAACAAACAAATAAAATGAGTTTTGTGATTCAATGAGATGGAAGTCTAGGGGCTTTTGGCATACAATCACTTGGTCAAATCAATACTTCGTTGGTTTCTAAATTCATGTTTGCAATTATGGGGTTTCTAAGCCTTAAATATCAAAAATGATTACTTTCATGAATTAATGATGTGCCTAAATAATTCAGATTTCACGATTAAGTCCTTCACCCTAGCTATCTAGACCATAAGCACAAGTTAGCCTAGTTTATCCCTAAATATCAATACTTCACGATTAAGTTCTTCATACCAATATTTGGTTCAATTCTAGGGGTCCCAATCAAATATGAGGCTTCACGATTAAGTCCTTCATCTGAATTCAACATTTGTTTCTTGTGGTTCCGAACTAAGAAATAGATTTGGTCATTTCCAATCTTAATTCTAATGTTATTCATGTATACAATTTGATACCATCAATTCTTTGATCCTAGCACTTTAAATTTGTTAGACCTAAATGGGACGTTAATTAACAAACACACAAATCATACAAGCACATGAATTATAAAATCAACAAAAACAAACATGCAAGCAAACAATCATCATAGAGAAAAATATCCAACTAAAGTAGATTTTAACACAAGTGTTACACTTAGGGGCACCTCTAATTGCTCAAAAACTGAAATTAAATTGCAATTGAAATTAAATAGATGAGTTTAGAGAAATTTGACACACGGGATGTTAACGGAGTTCGGCAAAACAAAGGCCTACGCCTCCGGGACTTCGCAACCTTGAGTGGTGCGCCTTTCTATTACCCAATACGAAAGGATTACAACTTGTGAACCATTGAGCCCTTACAAACCAAGCGGGAAGTCAAACGGCCAACTCAAAGAGATGAGAACAAGGTCTCAATTTGTCTAAAACACAAGAGAAACACTCAATAGATCACTCTAACCTAATCTAGATCAAGATTAGTGAAGTAGGTTTGAGGTTGCTTGAGGGATTTTGAAGTTTTAAGCTCTCACAACAATGGAGTAGGCTAAGCTCTCAGAAAATCGCTTTTAAAATGATTAGGGTCGGCTGAGACGAATTTGAAAGTGATCCCTTCAGTCTATTTATAGTGGCAGCTCAAAAATGAGCTGTTTGACATAAAACGTTACCAACGTTTTATTAAACGTTACAACGTTTTATTCAAATACGATTTAGGGTTTTAATTCTCTGACAGCTTAGAAAACGTTACATAACGTTTTATAACCGTTACAACGTTTCAAAACCGTTATAACTATTTATAAACGTTACAACGTTTATTGCTTGTATTGAACAGCTGCACTCCAGTTGTTCTGTAGCTTTTAAACGTTACAACGTTTATCAACTGTTATAACGTTTGTAAAACGTTACAACGGTTGTATAACGTTATAACGTTATAACTTGATTCTTTTGAGGCTTCTGATTATTATAAAACGTTACCAACGTTTTAAAAAAATGTTCATAACGTTTTATCTCAATTTAATTAACCTCACACATACTTTACCAAGCATTTGATTTTACAATATGTATTCTTGATAAAGGTCTTCATGATTTCTTCAGTGCAAGCTTATTATTCAACAATTCTTACTCTTCTTGGACCTACATATTCTCAAAATAGAAGAAATTATAAAATTCAATAATTGTATGATTTTGCAAATTAGTCAAATAGACGTAAAAGATTATTGTACGAACAACAACGAGTTCATGTTATAAGTCTCTCATGGGTGAGTTAACATCCAAAAGAAATACAAGAGTAAACATGATTAAAACTAAGGAAAAGAAGAAAGAGAATAGAAAACACCAATCTCTTCGCTCGCTGCCCCTTGTCGTCACCTTTGCTCGCTCGAGAAAACCTTCAATCCTTCGCTCCAATCGCCTTCAACCGCTTGGGAAAGATAGAAAAGATGTGGAAAGATGTGTAGAATCAAAGCTAAGATAAAATATATCTTCCCCTGGTGTCTCCTTGCCAATATATAGCTATTTTTGTGCCTTGGAAAACAATCCCCCGAAATCTGGGAGGAAATCTGAAGAGATATGATGAAATTAGGCCAGATTGGCATTCATCCGACCTCTTGTGCGGCCTTCACAAATTCTTTGCGGCCCACACAAATTTCCTGCGGTCAGCATAGAATGGAGAATTAGCTAGAGATCATGCAGGATTTTGTGTGGCTCACACAAAATTCCTTAAGGTCGCACAAAGGTCCACACAAATCTCTGTTTTGAAAGGAGAAAACTTGATAAATTCTGAATTTTATTTTCGGCTTGAATTTATTTTGTATGGCCCGCACAGAATTCCTACAGGCCACACAAACACTAAAGAATTGCTCCTTTTGCTCAATTTCTGCAATTTAAACAAGACAAAGGCAGTAATTTGGTTCTTTGGTATATTCTATATTAAACTAAGCTAAAATACAAGGAATTTGGTGTAGTTTTAGAGGTAAAATCCTAACCGAAAGTATATATAATTGAGGCTTATCATCAATATGCATGAGCATGAGTATGTATGTAAATACTACTTCCTAGATTTAGATTTTATTTTCATTTCATTTATCTTATCGCTTCATTATCTCTCCTAGCATTCCAAACTCAAGTCTCGATGTGCAAATGGTTTTTGCTTGCATGTCTTTTTCACACTAGAATGATTTATGGAATACGAGAAGAAAAGGAGCTTGTTGGGGATAGGGGCATAGAACATATTTATATAAGGAGCAATAAGAGGATAAAAGAGAGACAGAGTGCGGCTAGAAGAAAGAACGAATCCAGAGAGGAGGTGGTATTAACCAGCAACAAGAAACGATAGAAAGAGTGGAGATGGTGAGGATGAGAGAGATAGATTACGCAGAGAAAGGGAGACAGGAAGATATGAAGGAAGAGTTCATTTAGAAATAATGGACATGTCCATTTAAAATTGAAGGGTATTTTGGTCAATTAAGTTTTTAAAATAATTAAATAAAATATTAAATAGTTAAAAGGGTATAAAGAAAAGAATGATAAATTTGTATGGATATATTAGATATTATAGTGTTTTGATGGGGAAATTGGTTATTTCAAAAGTTTAGATGGGCACACTAGAAATTTTCCCTTTAAAATAAAATAAAGTTTCATAATAAATTTTTAAATTAAAACACTTCTTTCTAATTAGTAAAGAACAATTAATTAGCAACGAGAAATATTTATTTTTGACTTAGATTTGAAACGACTAATTACACGTAGAATTAGATTAGTTATAAAATGACGAATTGCTCGACTTAGAAATAATTAGAAAAAACATGTACAATAGATAAACATTTTTTCTTTAAAATTTTGTAAGACTAATTTACATATCTAAATTATAATATTACTAAAAGCATATTTTAATACTTATTAATTTAGTAATAATTACATAATTTATGCATGTTTATAAAAATAAATAGCATTAGGAATTTTTGATAATAAGTTAAATTTTACCGCATTTTGACCGATTTAAAATAATTAGAGTTAAGCTAAAATAAATCAAATATATAAGTAATTAGGATATATTGATAGGTAAGACACGTTTAAAATTACTATAACTAACAAATGATTATTTTTGCGAATACTTCGATATTAATTTTTTTACAAGCAATTTATATTCAAATTAAATTATTAAAAATATAAATTATTTTAGAATTAAATTAGATTAATTTAGACCAAAGTAAATCATTAATGTCTGACTAACCAGCTCAGTTAGACTAACTGAATTGGTAATTTTTATAGAATCAAAATAATCGAGAATTTGACTTACACATTAATTGGGGCGAGGGTTAGAATAATTTAGAGTAGGTCTTAATTAGTTATAATTATGTAATTTCAGATTAGCAAATCCTGTACGAGCCCGATCATTAGGCTGATCCAATTGACTCGTAGTTCAGAGCATACGCGAAGCACGCTGATTATTAGCGACAGAGACTCCAGCCCTACAGGTGTGAGATATATGAATTATCTTTTTCTTGTGCGTACTGTTTCCAGTTGATCCATCTGACCTGACATCCGCACTTTATTTCTAAGTAGTTGCATTAAATTGTAGAGCATGTTTATCCTTTCTGCACTATAGGCAGAATTGCATAAACCCTAAAAAAAACCTGAATTTACTATATTGTAGAAGTAGAGTAATTAAATAATATTATATTTATATTATTAGAATATTAGGATACTAGTTTGTCTTCTTCTCGTAGAAGATAATATATTATTATTACTTAACGTGCATATGTATGCATTGGTGAGAGTTGAGTGACTTCGTTCCGTCTTGGTGTCATTTGGCATGGGACAGCCCGACAGTCAGTGAGCCGAGCGTCACTTGACTCTCGGATGGCTTTAGAATTTATATTATATATATAAACTTTGAATATATATCTTTTCGATTCATTTTACAATTACATGCGGGCTGGATGCGAGCCCTGAGGCACGAACGATGTGGGATTTATTTCTTCCCTACATTAGGAGTTACTTTGCCTAGAACAAAAGTTCCAAAGGCCCAATGTGGGCCTTGTTGAATGATGTGCATAGCATAAGGCATGCGAGCCTTGATGCTGATCCTATTGATTTGGCCGAACGGTAGAGTTCTCTCCTGCTCATGAGGAAAGATATTAACAATTTTACGACTTGCATTGTATGATTTCTCCTATTTTATATGTTTGGGTGATGAATCGTTAGGTGAGATGACACACCGGATTTTGATATAACTATCGGCTAGTGTGCTATTATCCTAAGGGCAATGCTCGATGTCATGTAGACAACGTGTATCATTGTTCCCCTTATGAAAGTCCTTGGATTATATTATTCGGATCTTTTGATCCTATTGTCCTGGTATGAGGTGATTTACTTAATTTGTATTATTATTATTATATTTGAGCACACAGTGATGAGGTTACTTAATTTGTATTATTATCTGTTATGGTATTTTGACTTGAGGAGGGTTCAAATGCCTCCATGTTTTTGTGTCTCCATCATGCCTCCATCTCTCTCCATCATTTTTAAAGTTCAAATAGTCGATCTAAATCGCTCAATCTAACCTCCATACTAAAATATGTTTGGAGACCAAATTTTATATTTTTAGTAATTTTTTTACTATTTTCTTAGATAGGTACAAAATCAGTAAATCGAACCATCTAAAAACAATATTTTTTTTTACCTATCTAAAAAATAGTAAAATTTTTTCTAAAAATATAAAATTTGGTCTCCAAACATATTTTAGTATGGAGGTTAGGTTCAGTGATTCGAATCGATTGTTTGAACTTTGAAAATAATGGAGAGAGATGGAGGCATGATGGAGGCACAAAAATATGGAGGTATTTGAACCCTCATGAAGTCACTTTGGGTTTATTTTGCATGTTGGCCTAATAGGTTAATCGCATCATGACATGAATTAAAAGTATTATTAGATATTGAGATAGGATCACACATGTGTATATTTGAAAACTGTATTCATTTATAAATAAAAGTGTGATGCGCACAAAAGCGTATGCACAAAGTTTCAGTACAATAAGATGTACCTTTTAAACCTTTAACACGCGTTTGAGTTAAATTGCAAGTGCACAATTCTATCAAAGTAGTATTTTAGGTATCGATCCACAGGGAGTACGATAAAACTTAGTTCAAACTTTAGTAATAAATTTCAGAAAATAAAATAAAGTAAAGTGCAATAAAAGTAAATTGGGGGGTTTGTTCTAACAATTCCTAAGGTTGGGTTCAATACCCAAGAGAAAGGAGAGTTTGAAACAATAATTGTAAATAAAAGTAAAAGAAAGAAATTGGTTTGCTTTCAAGATTTAGAGATCTAGGGGTCTTTGGTCTACAATTTCTTGCTAACTCTATTAATTCGGTATTTGTTTGAATTCATGTATGATTTGATGAGGTTTCTAACCTAATATGTTATTAAGGGTTACATTCGTAAATTAATAACATGCCTAGGTAACTCGAACTTCTCAATGAAGTTCCCCACCCTAGTTACCTAGACCTATAAGCTCTTGTTAGTCTCTCATCTCCTCAAATATTGGTACTTCGCAATTAAGTCCATCATACCAATACCCGATTTGAATTGAGATGTCCTAATTAGGGTTTGACTTCACGATTAGGTTCTTCACCAAATTTCTAACCTTAATTTCTATAGTTCCGGCTTAGATTAAATTGGTTACAATCTTAACCTAAACCTAAGGTATTTGCATTCATAGTTTGGTACTATCCTATTGATCACAGTCAATTTTGGTTCTTTCGAATCCAAAACGGAATACTACAATTCAAGTATTAACTATGTAATTAACACAAATTATTAAATCACAGAAATTAACAATCAAATCCCATAAAACAATCATAATAAAAACAAATAACCGAATAAAATATAATTAAACAAGTTCATGCATTGACCTAAACCCCTAGAGAGAGATCTACTCCCTCATGGAGAGATCCATTACAAAAATTGACAAAAGTAAGAAGAAATGAAATAAAGAAATGATTACATCCTTTATTTGATCAAAGCCCTCAATCTTGCCGACTTCTTGCTCAGGAAACCCTTCTTCTCCTTGCTTGAAAGCTTTCCTTACTTCAGAATTTATCGCTATGTGTGTAGAGAGAATGAAAGAATGAATGGGAAGAGATAGAGAGGAGATGTCAAGAGATGATATGAGTGTGGATGATAAGAGATGATATGAGATCCCCTCTTTTATAGCCAAGGATCATGTCCAATTAAGAGCCTAGGAAGTGGAGTTAGTGGGTGTTATATTTGGATTGTTTTTCAGGATTGTCTTGTCCACATGTGGCTGTCAAAACGCGTCCATGATGCACCAAAAATAGAAAAACTGTCAAAAACGTGCAATTTTGGCTTTCTGCGGGTCCAGTGCGGGTTCACCGAGCCGCACTGCGGGTGGGCTGATCCGGACTGAGAAAAATTTTAGTTTTTAGTTTCTCATGTTGTAGATCTTCTCGCTAGCTTTTCAAAAAGTGGTCATAAGCCTTAATCGGAGTTACAAGTCAAAAGTTATGACCATTTTAAGTTCAGACTCTATTTTTGGCTGACTGCTACAGTGCGTCCGCACTGCAATCCGCATTGCTACAGTACCATCCGCACTGGGATCCGCACTGCTACAGTATCATCCGCGCTGGGATCCGCACTGCGTCCTCACAATCCGCACTGGGATCCGCACTGCGTCTTCACTATCCGCACTGTGGATGCATCGAGATCCGCACTAGGCTCGGACTTTTCCTGTGCGACCAGAGTGCAGCTGCATCGAGATCCGTGCATCCGCACGGATTTTGATGTATAGCTTATTATACCTTTTTAAAATTGGCGCGCGTCCAGAAATCCATCTAAGTACTTATTTTGCCCATATTCCAAACCGTGTGTTCGCAGTGGGCATTTTTCTTCGGTTTTGCACGGATTTTGATGTATAGCTTATTATATCTTTTTAAAATTGGCGCGCGTCCAGAAATCCATCTAAGTACTTATTTTGCCCATATTCCAAACCGTGTGTTCGCAGTGGGCATTTTTCTTCGATTTTTCTTCATTTTTCTTCATTTCCTGTAAGTTAAAACCAAGCAAACGCAGTAACTTGATCCTAAGTGTAATCTATTCACTTTATATTCAAAATACAAGATATTTGGTGTTATTTCGTGATAAAAATCAGATCGAATATGTATATAATTTAGGCCTATCAAAGTGCTTCGACCGTTGAGGATCCCTGATGGGATAATTCTGGGCCACATACTGGGCGATTCGTCGCTCACCCATAAGTTGTTTCGTGGGTTTTAGGTACAGGTTCTGGTGATTTGCAGTAGGAGATGTCTGGAGCTGTCCCCAAGAGCTACACCACTAGACCTAGTTAGGATTAGGCTTTTGATTAGGTTTACGAGTCTCGTATTTCCTATGTTATATATATACGGGCTCGATAGATCATGTATCCCCTTTGATAGATGATGTTATTTGGATTCGAGATGGATCGAATTATATGTTATGTATGTGCATGTTTATTTATTTTGTTATGTGACTGATGCTTGATATTTATATTATTTTGCTTTTGTTACTGTTTGATTTATTATTTATGATTAGCCTTGCGTGTCTAATGATTAATTAAGCACGAGGTGAAATTGATCACACCTTAATTCAGAATTTCTGTTTTGGGGTGTGACAGTAACCATTAGCCCCAGATAGAGTAGTAGTAGATGAGGCATTGCTAGTTGGGGCAGCGCACAAGAACCGAGCTGCAAGCTGAGTCACCAGTTGAGTCACCATATCATCAGTGCTTGAACCTGGTGTACTAGTGCTGTCAACTATATGCGCCTTTTGGTATCCTCCACCATGTCCTGGTCCACGACTTCTATCTTGTCCACTGTCACGGCCACCTTCACGACCTCAACCTCTAGCTGGTCTTCCGTGTAAATCGCAGCAAGTCTCTCAAGTGTGATTCTTCCTATAGCAGTGATCACAAACTTTGTCATCCTGGGAGGATACTGTGTGTGGCAGGCTGAACATAGTCTAACCCTTCTGCACTGGCAAAGATACCGTTGCCTTCCTCCTGCTTTCCTCCTGAACTGCTACTACAAAGGCATCATGAAGAGCAAGTAGAGGATTACTCTGCTAAAGACTTTGTTGCATCTGCTCGAACTCAGAGTTAAAGCTAGCAAGGAAGCGAAAGATCCTTCTTTTCTCCAACTAGTTTGTGAAGACTCAAAGGATCAAAGAAATCCATTTGCTCCCACATATTGTTCAACTTTGAGAAATACTCAGTCACACTCATTTTTCCCTGTATCAGACTATCTAACTTAGACTGGAGGTGATAGATCTGCCCATGGTTACCCTTTTGAGAGTACATTTCGGCCGCCCGATCCCACACTTGTTGAGCGGTGTTCAACATCATAAATTGATTTTGCAGTCTAACCTCTATCGAGTTGGCCAGCCACGACATAACCTGCCCAACGTCTACCTCCCACTTCTGAAACTTAGGTTTTTCTTCTATCTTCTCATCTCCCATAGCTACGGGTTTCTTTGTTGTACCAGTAACATACCTGGTTAGTCTTTGACCCTCCAAGTGCATAAGCATTTGCCTTGACTACAACAGATAGTTCTCAATCCCATTCGATCTCATTGAGATGACTTGAGACGATTTAGAGAAGGTTGTCTTCTGCCATTTTTTTCCTTTTTATTTTATTTATTTATTTTTTTAACGGCAACAATTAGTTACTTAAATTAGGCGAATCCAGACAGAGAGAGAGCAAGGTCAGATAACACAGGTCTGATAGAGAGAGAGCGAGGCTGGAAGACACATGGAGACATCTCTGGCGTGAGATCTGGCAGAGGCGGCGCGTGGCCTAGCACCGGTGGTGCAAGATCTGGCAGTAGCGTGCTCGACGCACTAGCGACGGTGCTATGACTATACTCTAGCAACTACACGCTGGCAACTACGGTGGATGGGGCGCCGGACTTTCTCTGAGCAAACACACACAGAGGCGAACGACTGCGGCGAGCTAATGCGACACTCTCCCACTCTAATACCATAAAAGGCTTCAGTATTTAGAAACTACAGTAATTTCATTAACGGAGAATCTATTTACATATAGACTTTACAATCTTACACTTTAGTCCCTATAATTATTATATTCACACTTTTACCTAAATACCCTTATTTATCAATACAATATCCAACAATATGATACACGTCTCATAAGTTATAACTATGTGAAGAACTTAAAATTCAATTAACTAAATCAGATGATAGACCAGTATTGAAGAGTTATCTAGCATTCGGGTTGGTCAAAGTCAGACCATTTATTGAGCATGATGATTCCACTCCTTGCTCTGTTACTCTTACATTGAAGTATGCAGGCTGCTTGGGCTCCGGTAGAAGTATACTAGCTGTGGTAAGAAACATGATCACATCAGACATGGTAGGTCGATTGGCTGGATTCTCTTGTACGCACAGTAATGCCACATGGATGCATTTCTCTATGATCTGTCTATGGGGAGCTTCAGTTAATACAGGAGAAATTAGCTCTGCAATGTTTCCTTCTTTCCATCTATCCCAAGCCTAAAAATGGAAAAGAAGAATATCAATACTGACCGCTATTTGGTACCATAGTACCAACAATAAACTAAGTGTGGAAACATAATTTCATTCTAGGTTTGTAACATATGATTATTGTATAATTAAGAGTTTAAGTTGTGTATATATGTTTACATATCCAAGAAGGTTGAGAAAGTCTCCATATTGGTGAAAACCCATATTCCTTCTGCCGCTTACAATCTCTAGAAGCAGCACACCGAAACTAAAGACATCTGATTTGATTGAGAAAAGACCCTCGGATGCATACTCTGGAGCCATGTAACCGCTGATAAAAAAATAAGAAGAAGAAAAAACAACAGGGTGTTATAGACCATCGTTATTTGAATTTTGTTGTCTTCATTAAACTAATTTTATCTTCTCGAGAAATACTAAAATTTCTAATTTGAGTAGATTTGTTTTCTACTTTAACTATGCTACTTGTTTACAATAAAACAAAATTTATCATTTTTTTTATTTTGCAAATGGTGCTATACTCACTAAGTCCCAACTACCCTGTTGGTATTTGCTTGGAGCTCTTTTGCACTAAAAATTCTAGCCAATCCGAAATCTGATATCTTCGGATTCATCTCAGAGTCTAAGAGAATGTTGCTTGCTTTCAGATCTCTGTGAATAATTCTTAGCCTCGAGTGTTTGTGGAGATATAAGAGTCCTTGAGCAATGCCTTCAATTATCACAAAACGTCTTTCCCAATTCAGAAGTTCTCCTCTTGTTTTATCTGAGATAAAAAATATATATATTGAATATCTTTGTTATTAGATTCCAACAACTCAAAATTTCCTTAGTCTAGAATTATTAGTTTTTAATTAAAATTTTAAAATATGAGGAGTTAAATATTGAAATGTTTTAGAATAAAAAATACTTATAGGTGAATAGGTTCTTATAATGGAAGAAAGAAGAAACTTTGTGACCTGAGAGGCCTCCTTGTTTAGATTACTACATGTGTGATTAAAAATTAGTTTTATAAGGAAAAAAATGAAACCCCAATGATATATTACAGATAACTCAGCATCTATTACATAAAAAAACACAAAACTTTTCTATAAAGAGCTGAGTCGCTTTAAGTAACATGAAATAGATAGCACAAAGACTTGAGAGCTCTTTCTAAAGACAACAGCTCTGGCGAAAATTCTATCAATCTCCATTGGAGGGGATGGCACCAAGTAACAAATAAACAGCGAAAGAACTAGTATGCCGCTCAATGCAGTAGGTACACCCATCAATGCACCAGGTACGCAACTAATTTCAAAAGTAGAACTCGCCGCTTACTAGACAGTAGTAAAAGGTGGTACACTAAGCGGTACAATGACATATGTCATGGCAATAATCGTCAGAGAAATGCTAGGCATGAGGAACAGTATGTATCGTCACCTTACCTACAATATCACAGTTCCCGGCAACACAAGCTACCAGCGGTTCCCGAATTACACCTCTCCCTTGTCTCACCTATTCCCAAAGCAGGTCTCATCGACCCAACGGTACACCATCACTGCTCCATATATTCTACCTCGGTATGCAAAAAATTCAAACAAACCAAGTTATCAACCCATATCCAAACTACACACAACCACCATGACCAACAACAAGCAACAAAGCTCTCAAACACGCCCAACCACCACTGCTAGAAAGACCAATTCCACACCCATAACCAACCCAATGCCAACCCCATTTGCATAGCACGACCACCCGGCAGGCCCTAACGTATTGGATGTGCCATAGCACTAATTGGCATAGAGGTTCTACATGGATCAAAATCCATGGACGTTTGCTACCCTGTAGGACCAACAAACAAGTGAACCTTCGCATGTTTCTGACTAAGACCTGCTACCCCTGCCGCCTGATCCGACTCACCCCTGATGGTTAAACGGATGCTACAATTGCTTAGAGGTCAGTCACGACCAAAATGATTGTTTAAGCAAAGATCGGGTATGTGCCCGCTATTGGATATCGGGACACCCGGCCAGAAACTGTCACCACACCCCACTAGCTCGTAGGCAGTGTTTTGACCCCCTTATTCCATGAGGGAACATGGGGGAAGTGGGGCTGCCGAAAAACCGACCTCAAGCGGTAATAATTTTCATACGAGAGACCCAACACATAAGTAACACTAACAAAGAGCTACCTATAGCTATCATAATCAATGCTCAGCTAAGACAGTTCCATGACACCCAAGTAGTGCTGGACCTACTCATGCCAGCTTGCAACACACCCATTCTTTTTTTCTTTGACTCACCTAGTCGATTCAAAGTACCTGCTCTTATTGGCTCTAGGAACTAATAGGGATCGATTCTTGCGTGACCACACTAGTTATCTCCATGACCTTGGTCTTATCCCCTACCCTTGGAGTATTGCAAACGATGCGACCGCTCTAGGCCTCAAATATAAGGTATGGATTGAGCTCAAGCGTCTATCGCCGCACCAATGGAACCTTGATCACCTTATCCTAGCGGTAAGTACTTTTGGAGTGGTACTAGAGCACTCCACCATGCCCAATGTAAGGTCCCTTCAGAAAATGATGGTGGTTATGGCCTTACCTGATTTATCTAAAATACCTAAAACCATTCTATTCTGGGAAAGGGGCATGCTTAGGGGGATTGAGGTCCCGGTACACTCTTGGTAAGAGGAACCAATTAATTTGACACCAATTCTTGATAATACACCCCCCCTAAGTCGCTTGTCAAACTCATCAAAACTAAAAATCTGAGGGAAGTATCGGATTTTGAACGATCAAATATAGAAGGGGACATTATTAGTTTTGAGTTTGACACTCTATTTAGAATATGGGAGGCTATGCCACCCGGAAAACCGAGAGATGACATAGAGGTCAATCTCAGAAGAAGCCCCCTCTTCTTACAAAAGGAAATAGCATGCACTAATGCTATCATTCAAAGGGTAAGGGGAGAGGGAGGTACATTAGAATTGGAGATGCAGGTAAGGAATTCAGAAAGGTCTATGAATGAAGGGTCTGAATTGGAGACTCTAGTTCATTTTTTGACTGGAGAGGAAGGAAGGAGACTGATTCTGAATAGCAGTAATTGCAACATACCAACCCCAGGCCACGCGAATTCTACGGTTCAATCAAGTGACAAGCATGCGCCACTTCTGATTGAACCCGCCAACTCTGCAACACGCAATTAGAGTCAGATGGGGTCCCAGGCCTCTCAAACCTACTCGAATTTCAAATTGATGGAGCAAGCTGTGAGAAGAGTAAGGCATAGTCATGGGTTGATATGGTTGAAGAAAAATTTTATAAAGAAAAAGAGTTAATGGCCCTCGAAGAGGGACAGGACCAGCATGAACCTTCAAACAAAAAAGGTAAACAAATAATGGGATAGGCCGAACCGGGGACTAATTTGGGGGAGCAATCAATAGGCCCAACCAATACCAAATTGAAGCGAGCTAGGAAGAGGGTTAAAAAACCTGCCTCGGAGGTGGATCTTAGAAGGTCCATTCGGATCCTGACTAAAGGGGAAGACACTAGACTCTACAGCCCGAAAAAGGACCCTAACAAAGATTAGACCAGCCAGGCAGCGGCGATAGTAAAGAAACTGGAAGATGTGGTAATCCTCAAGGTATTGGCAGACGACGCAATAGTAATCACCCCCCTTCTAGAGGAACAACTGGCTAAAGTGAATAGTTTCTACACTAGTATCCTAACGGAGGTGGACCAAGCACCACCACTGGTGCACGGCAACAACAGGACCCTCAACAGTCACCAGGCGAACAAGAATATTGATGCAGAAGACCCAATAGAGGAGGAGGACAACATCTCTGACAAGGCCACCATGGCAGCTGATGACACTTATAGCACGGCAGACGATGCCGCAAAGCTACCACTCAATGAGGAACCAGACAATGGCTACACGGCGGCACAGAATGAGACCATACATGAGGATGACCAATTTGAAGAAGAGCCCGAAGAGGAAGAGGTTGAAATGGAGGAGACGACACTGGAGTCGAATCAAGAAGGACCACTTGACCTGGGAGAATCGGCTCTAGATGATATTAATATGGACTCCGATGAGGATCTCCTGGATGATGAAGGGGAGGGAGGCGATGCCTCACTTTAAGTTTATTTAATTTAGTTTAATTTTATCCGTTTAGGACTTTTGAGGTTTGTGCAAGTGTTTAGCACTATATCTTTTGTAACTCAATGATGTCAAACGAACCAAATGCAATGCAATTTCCATTTAAGTTTCCGTTCAAATTCTTAAATTGGAATGTGAGAGGAATTAGGGATATTAACAAATGCGCAATAATTAAAAATAGTGTGATTGATGCAAATTGTGATATATAGTTTCTTTTTAAGAGACTAATGGAACGAACACTTGATTTTTTGAGTTCAGCAAGCTTGCCCCTTCAAATTTAGGAATTATACAACACTTGATGCGGTGGGGATGAAGGGAGGAATTCTACTTGCGTGGAGTGAATCCTTTTGATGCACGAAACATATATTAAAACTTACAGTGCAACTATTATTTTAGAGAAAGGAGACTTTAAATTTATTTTAACAAGTGTGTATGGGCCTCAAAGTGATGTGGAGAAATTAGTATTTTTAAATGAGATTGGACAATTGAGAAGTGAAATCATTAATCATGAACCTTGGATAATTTTAGGTGATTTTAACATGATCCTATCACATTCGGACACAACATCCACAAATCTAAACTTAGTTACCATGTTACAATTTAATAACCTGATTCATGACTTAGACCTATTGGGCATCCCTTTAATTGGCCGATCCTACACATGGTCAAGTAGACGGCCAACACCTACCTTCTCAAAATTAGACCAAGTCCTATTATCAAACCAATGGAATGTGATGGCAGCAACTTACCAACAAATGGATGCACCACAGACAGCTTCTAACCATGCACCAATGATTTTACATATTAAACCACACTTAACACATGTAGGCAGGTCTTTCAGGTTCAAAACACACTAGATTGATCACCCGGACATAAAGGCAATAATAGGAAATGCTTGGAACATGAATCAAAGAGAAACCAATACAAACCGGGTAAAGGGACTGGACCAAAAAATAAGAGCTACACAAAGAGTGCTAACAAAATGGGCTTTAGACACATACAAAAAAATAGATACTTTTCTGTGCAGATCTATATAGGTAGTGCAGCAACTTGACCATGCGAAGGAGGTCAGACAACTAACGCTGGGGGAATTCAAATTGAGAATATTAATCCGGGCTCATATATTTAAATTAGCAAAGCAGATAGAGGAACAATGGAAACAAAGATCAGGGGCACGGTGGTTGAAGCTAGGGGACAATAATACCAAGTATTTCCATGCAGTGGTAAACGGCAGGAAAAACATCAACCACATCTCTCTGACAAATGAGGTGACGGGACAGCAGGTGCCTGTGGATGATCTAAACTTGGTACTTTTTAACCACTTCAACTCACTGCTGGGTACTAGACAGGCAAGCCAAACCACCTTTGACTTGAAAGGTCGGATAGGTCGATGACGGATTGCAGAATTATTAGAATTAGACGAACTGGTAACGGAAGAGGAAATTAAAAAGGTGGTATTTAAATTACTGAAGGTGAAGGCAAGTGGACCGGACGGGTTCCTGACAGAATTCTATCAGCAGTACTGGGACATTGTGGGGCCGGATGTAGTGGCATGCATACTAGCTTTCTATAAGAAAACAAACATTACAAAAATAAACAAGGCAATTATCACACTAGTCCCGAAGAAGAGAGGGCAACAACAACCTCCGACTTTAGACCAATCAGTGTGATAAATACCTCGGCAAAAATCATCACAAAAATTATGGCGAATAGGTTGCAGTCGTACCTGAACCAATTGATCTCGAACAACTAGACATCATTTGTCAAGGGGAGATCAATCATGGAATCATTTGCAATGACAAGAGAGTATTTAAATTACTGCCACAAGATGAAAATCCCTTCTATCTTATATAAGGTGGACTTCGCTAAGGCTTTCGATAAAGTAATTGATGCTTCTTAACTAATCTACTCATCGAGTGAAGGTTCCCGTCGAGATAGTTAGCGGTTGTTTTAACTATCCTAAAATCATCGAGTTCGACGGTAAAAGTAAATGGAACCTTAACCCCTTATTTCAGGCACAAGAGAGGATTATGGCAGGGAGATCCACTATCGCCCATGTTTTTTATCCTACTAACAAATTATTTAAAGTGATATATCAACAGCTCCATTCAGCTAATGTACTCACCAATGGTGGTGCCTTCGCGAACGATCAGTATGCGAATGACACAATAATTTTCACAGAGGCACACCCAACCTCATTGAAAATCTTGGCAAATAATTTACAATTTTGGGGATCTAATGAGCTTAAGGATTAATCGAGCAAAAGCAACTTTGTGCTAATAACGATTCCCAATCGACTGATAGGGGTGATAGAAAGGTTACTATCTTCGCGGAACATTACCAATTACATACCGGGGACTACCCCTGTCAATCAGACAACTAAGGAAGGATTTCCAACCGTTATAGAGGCAGTACAGAATCGGCTAGCAACGTGGCAATCATTGTTTTTGACTTACAGAGGAAGACTCACTCTGGTCAAAGCAGTCTAACGACATTGCCACTTCATTACATGCAGGTAATAAAGATCCGAAGGGAGTTATCAAACATAGATAGAGCACGGAGGCAATTCCTTTGGAAGGGGAACCAAATTTGTAAAGGAATAAATTATTTAGTGGATTGGGAAATAATATGCGGGCTAAAGGAGAATGGAGGCATGGGTATTCTTGAACTGACAATTCAGAATAACTCCCTATTGACAAAGTGGCTCTGGAAATTAGATACGGACAAGGGGGGACTATGGCCACACACCCTGGCGACTCTTTATGGCATTAGGAGAGTGGAGCAACTGCAAGAAAACCAACACCACTCATTTTTCATGAAATCGCTCATAGAATTACTACCATTTTACAAGGTTTCTGTGTCTCAAACGGAGACAGGGAATAGGATACAGGGAGCAACACACATCTGGAAATGGAGGGGTCTGGCGTATTCACAACATCTTCCACATATGCAATGATGCACAATGGAGGAGTTATTGATAGGACCAACCTTGCGCTATGGAAGATCAGAGTGCCCAGTAAAATTAGATTTTTTCTCTGGGTGGCACTACAATAAGCTACTAACGCAACATAACCTAATCACTAAAGGATGCAATGTACAACCGGGATGCCATCTCTGCGGCATGGGGATCATGGAGACAACAACACACCTGGCAATCACTTGTGTTTACTCAGTGCAGTTCTGGAGACGTTGAGAGGTAACCAGTGGCGATCAATGAGGCACCAGAGCCTACTGCAGTTCTGGTAGGACGAGAGGGTCCCTTTTTTGCCCGAAGATTACGTCAAATGGGACAGACTCTGGCGAGAGAGGAATAGAAGACTATTCACAGAAAAGAGTAGATGGATAGAGCAACTAACGGAGCAGGCCAATCCAGACATTAGGAGTTGACAAGAGATTAGTAACAGAGAATGAATAGTAACATAGAGAGATTATATTTATAATTGTATAAAATTAGGTATATAGTTAGATTTGAGCTTGTAAATAACTTTTTTTTAATCAATTGAAATGTCAGTTTCGGCTGGCCTTAAAAAAAAGTAACATGGAATAGGTTTTTCTAGTACTGTAATTGATGAAAACATATGGCAAAAATGGATAAAATATTCAAAAACACTTTGATAATAGGTTTCTAGAAACATACCAAAAATGAAATAGTCTAAGCTCATGTTGGGCATGAACTCATAAATCAATATTTTCTCCTCTCCTTGAATGCACCACCCGACCAACCGGACTAAGTTTCTGTGTTGCAACTTTGCCATAAGTTGGGTTTCATTTATAAATTCAACTAGACCTTGACCTGAATATGAAGAAAGCCTCTTGACAGCAATCTCAAGTCCATCTTGTAGCACGCCCTAGAAAAGAACTTTGAATCACGATAAAACCTAATTCTTCTTTTAATTTCATCATAAAATATTGTCGGTTCTTTTACTGATTTCCTTTACTTTAATGGCCACGTTATACTTGTGGCTTTTCTTTCTCTTAAAAAGTAATATATAAATGGAATAAATAAGAAAGAGAAAAAGGAAAACAGTATGGAGATGGAAGCAAATAGGAAGCACCTTATAGACGGGTCCGAATCCACCTTCGCCAAGTTTATTGTCCAATGAAAAGTTACCTGTCGCATTAGCTATTTGATTGAAATCAAAGACTGGAGAATCTGAACTTGTTTCTCTGCTCCATATATCCAGTGTTTCATTATTGTTAGTTGCGAGCATTCTTTCTTCTTGAGAAATCTTGGTTTCTAAATCATTAAAGAAGATATAAATTGTTAGCTAATTTTTCATGCAAATGAACATGTTGACAAGTACTGTTAAATTGTATAAAGAACTAAACCTGCATATCTCAGTTTTCTGATCAACAAAAAGATGATGAAGCTGCCAATAATAAGCATAAATGAGAAGCTTGATCTTTTCTCCTGAAGAAATTTTTGAGGTTGAAATAATCAACACATATCAATATAGTTTCTTTTGTTATTGTGCATAGATGAGGACTGAAGAAAATGATTCAACATTCGTAAAGAACGATGGATAAACACATTAAAAAAGTCAAAATTAAGTGGCAATTGTTCGTCAAGTGGGATTCGGTTAGTTCACTTTCAGCTATATAGTTTGGCCAACTTTGGATTTGGGTTAATTTGTATTGCATATCAGTTTTTCTCTCTGGTAATTTACAGGTACAGCTCGGGTTTTTTTTGGTAATTTACAGGTACAGCTCCGGTTGAGCTTGGATTATTCTAGAGTATAACAGGCCAGTCAGATTAAGGTTATAAGCACCTACCATATATAGACTGTTAAGACAACATTTTGGGTCAGGTGTTAATATAATTTTGGGATAAGTTCTGCATTATGATATTTCTTCTAAATTCTCCTGAGTAGATCAACTTTTTTTTTTTTTATTTAAGCAAGTTTTGCTGTTTCCTCTTCGAATGATTTGATTAAGTACCACAAATATAGATACTGGTAGTGTTGCAGAAAAGGAATAGTTTAGGACCAGATCAGATAGGTCAACTAAGTTTGCTCTTTAGAAAAGGTCAATTCAGGTTTCTGGTCTTCAAATGCTGATTTTTTCAGGTTTAAGTTTGATCTAGTTAGCATGTTTGACTTTTCAAGATTTGTCAGTGAGTTTGGATTGGGGAGTTCGATTTGGATGGCAGATCATTTAGTTAGGTCAATATTTGTGATGCAAGATTTGAGTAAGTGTAACCTTGAACCTTCTGCAATCATGTGTTTTGCTGATTATCTGAACATGCATCCCAACTCAATGGCTGTGATTTTTCTGCTGCGAGACAGATCAACAGCAAAGATATGTAACATATCATGTTACAATATGCAGATGACTGGAATTCTGTTGCAGTACAACTATATAGGTATTAAATTCTGGCTTGCAGTACAGCATATGTTTGACTAAAATTCTGACTTGACTTGAGGTATGGGCGTGGTTTTTTCATTGGCAACAGCAAAAGAAAACACAACCAAAAAAATGAACAAAAGAAAAAATTAGAAGAGGAAATTAAGGGAAAGAAAAGATGGGGACTTCCAAGAAGCAACATTTCTCTCAAGTACTCTTATCAGCACAATCTAGCTTAATTAGCGCAGATCGAATATCTGAAGTGGCTTTTTATTTTTGTCTAATTTTTTTTTTTGTCCCTCCTAGACATATATGGTCGGTCCTATACCTAACAAAGA
>JARJHM010001404.1:0-30410 GCA_033356055.1 Carex pumila | reverse complement strand
AAAGTGCCTATAACAGGTATATTGATAAGAAAAGAAATCAAAATGTTTAATTACAAAATTTTAGAATAAATACTATATCCTCCGAACTCGGTATCAAGATTCTTGTAGTTGATATGAACATTAGATAATATTAATGAATAGGGGCACTAGTTTGAATTCATTTTCACATCTGATACATGTTGCCAACGTGCATGTCATGTGCAGCAATCTCAGATCTGAGGGAAAAATTCCCTATCTCATGAGATCTGATGCACTGAATATTGGACAAGATGACTAACTGGAAACGACAGAAGAGTAGCAACATCAGACATTCCATGACTTGTCTTTGTCATAGTTGTAACATCCAATTTTGAATATTTTAAAAGTTTATTTGATTTGATGTAGTAGTGAAATACGCAATTAAAGAAAACTTTATATCACAATTGTAACATTGTAATTATTTAATATATTAAAATTCAAGTTGACTTGCAATATAGTATGTTTAAAATTGCAATATAGATTTGAAAAAAAAAATGAGCATGTTAACAACCAAGTGATATTCCTACTAATGTAGAGGGGCTAAGTGCAAATTAACTTAATATAATTCATGTTTAACCATTCAAATATTTTATTGGTCTGAAACTTTAATTACCTATGCTTTTATACTTTAGATTATTATATCATTATTTAATCAAACTATTTTTCTTTCTTCTAAAAAAATTTAGCACAGGGTCCATGCGCGGTCCACGGGTTCAAATCTGGTGCATGAATCTGGTGGCATCCAGTTTGTATCTACCGAGGAGGTGAAGTACAAGTTGACATATAATAAAGGTTGTTGAATGTGTTTGTTGAGAGGGAACAAATGGGGATGCGTTTGAAATAGTAAAATTTGGTGATGGGATAATCAAAAATCAGAATTACAAGTTGTAGAACAAGAATTAGGAAGAATTCTGTACGGGGGCTAACCATTGACGCACAGTAGTAACGCATAGCTTCTATTGTTCACATTCTCCGCCCAGGAGTTGGTTGCGGCCACATATAACTTATAATGGGGACCGTCCTTTGTGTAGAAAAATGACTCCATCCATGTGGTGTGGAACGCGCATGTGACACAAAATTGGAAGGATTGGTTTGTATTTATATATTTAGGGTTCGTGAAAAGTTTCCACTAAGGAATACATTGATAAAGAAGAGCATTTATATAACCATTACATCAACCCGGTGGTCTCCATATGCAGTGACGAATCTAGAATTTTTGTCAGAAGGGACAAAAAAATATTGAATCAAATTTAAACCCATTAATTAATTGAGTATTCGATAAAAAAAATAATGCTTTGACTTATATTTTTAATACTATGACTTGTAATTTCTGATACTCTAACTTGTAATTTCTAATACTCTAACTTATAATTCTAATTATCAATCATAATTCAAAAACAAATCATTTTAATTTTAAGACTAAATTTAACCCGAATTACAAATTAAACATTCAGAGGGAGGCAAAAAAAAATTCTGACTGGGGCAAAATCAATCGGTACCAATAGATCACTACTAAAATTCAACATCTAGGAGGGGGGGGGGGGGGGGGGGGGGGCAATGGAGACGGCTGCCCGCCCGCCCCCTAATTACATGTGGATCCGCCTCTATCCGTATGGTGTCTAAAGAGTTTAGTGATCGATATCAATTCTACATACATGTGGTAATCACATTTCATCACCAAAGGAAACTGCCTTAGAGCTCGGCTTATAGAAATTCCAGGTATTCATATGATATCATCTGATGTATCTCAATTTTTGGAAATAAATCTGTTAGAAATAATACGAACATGTTATTCCAATTCCAATTGTTAGATTTTGTTGAATTCGTGCATGAAAACTTATTTTGTTGAGATTTAAGAATAAAACAATTTGAACGGTTTGCAATTGAAATAACATGTTTATGCTATTTGTAAAGAATACCAACATATTTATTTCCAACTGTTGAGTTTAGATCTAAACCATCCTATCTATTTTGTTAAAATAATACGATGTATTTCACTTTGGACTGAAATTGATTTGGATTTCAAGTCTAAACTCAGAATTGGATACAAAATAAAGAACACATTTCTACAAGATAAATCATGATTATTATTAAGGTGGAGGGGATAATATTTTTTGGGAAAAAAAGAGATTAATACTTTTAATTTTAAATTTTTATAAAAATAATAATTTGAATTACGAACTTACCACCTTTCATTCTAAAAATATTATCTTAATCACCAGAATAAAGGTTGATTCTCAGATAAAAATAAATATTGTAAAATTCAATTTAAGAGATCAATAAGATCTTTCTGCTCATTTTTTTTCTATCTAACAGTATCGTATTTTATAAGGCAAGTATCAGATAAAATACAAATAAGAAAAAAAATCTTTCCGTAAACTCTATGCACAATGCCACAATATATTACTGTAATTGCATTCCAGTAAACTTAATACTAAACTTAATAAATTTAAAAAATCTGCAATTGAACTGATTGATTCAGCGGTCTGATCGGTCAAGATACACAGAATTAATACTGATAACATTGGAGCAGACAGCAGCAGTAAACTATGTAACTGCGGCGTAACGAGCAGTGATCTAATTCTTTATCACGAATTTATGAAGCAAAGTATGTCACAGATCATTGATGCACAGTAGTAACGCATATATATATATATATATAGCTTCTATTATTTGCGTGCTCCGATCCGCCCAGGTGTTGGTTGCGGGCTTGTGGCCACATATAACTTTTAATGGGGACCAGCGCCCTTAAGTGTATATAAAGATGGCTCCAATGCAGGGCCAGTCCTAAAGATTTTGGAGTTCAGGACAGGAGAAAATTTTGGACTCTTTATATATACATTTTGTTTATGAAACAATATGCCTATTAACTCATTTACATTTTCAAACTTCAAACAGTCGATTCAAACCGTTCAATATGATATTCATATTAAAATGTGCTTGGAGACCAAATTTTACATTTTTTTTTTGGATTTTTTTTATTATTTTTTAAGATAGATAGAAAGTTCATTGATTCAGAAGATTCAGAACCATAAAAAATAATGTTTTTCTACCTATGTTAGAAATAGAAAAAAAAATGCAAAATTTGGTCTCCAAGCACGTTTTAATATGGATATCATGTTGAATGGTTTGGATCAACTATTTAGACTTAAAATGCAAAAACAACTTATAAGCATATGGTGTTAAAGTATTTATGAAAGCGATTAGCCAGTCTGATTTTTTATTGATATGCTAATAAATCATACTTATTTATAAAAAAATTTGAGTCATTTATACATATAAAATTTGGGCCTTAATATTTTATTTATTTTTAATATATACAAATTAATTTTTTTTTATATATACACAAACATTTTCATTTTTGAGGCCCTTGAATTTTGAAGCCTGGAGTAGTCGCCCTAGCTGCCCATGGTCAGGACCGGCCATGCTCCAATGGTCAATGTGGTGTCCTGTGAAGCTTTCACACAGTGAAGAAAAATGGCTTCATAGTGAAGGAAATAAATCTGTTACGATTCCAAAGGAATTGTAGGGTCCTAAAATTTCATATCTATCCTTTTATTTATTTATTTATTTATTGTACGAATCATTATAGATGTCGTTTTTTATGCACCAATCTCAAAAACCAATGAAATGTTGGATTTGAAATTTTAGACCCTACAATCTCTCATATTTATTTCCATCACGTCACTTTAATGCTGACGTCATCTCATACGGAAACGTTTCCGCATGCTGTGCAAAATAGTTTATAATAGAATTAAATACTAAAAACAGTTTAGTGATTATTAATTCTGCGCATGTATGCAATCATCAAAGGAAACTGCCTTGAAGCTCGGCCTATAGGCAAATTGAATTGGTATCCTCTGCATAGGAGTGTTAATAGGTACTATACGGTTAGGGTGAAATTATTTTCATACTCATATTTATTAAGAATTGATCTGACTCTAATTCTATCTATATCCATTAAGAATTTGTCTTACCCTATTTAATTATTTTCATACTTATATTTAGGTTAGCGGATAACGAAACGGTAATGGACGAAAAACGAATAATACAAATATAAAAGTTTTATAATTTTTACAAATAGATCATAAAAAATTATCATATCATATTTATACAATTACAATTACTAATACAAAATTAATATATAAATATGCAATTAATTCTAAGTATTAGTTTTTATTAAAAAAAATCAAAATCACAAATATCTCTTCTAACAAATTCAATTTGTAAACTAAATAATAAAATATTCAAATAAAAAAAAATATTTAACATAATATTCTTCTTACAATAAAATGCATACATTTTTTCATGATATAATTTATTTTATATAATTATCCGTTACTCAATGGGTACGAAATAACATTTATCCTTACCCATAGCCGTTTATCTAAAGAAAAAAAATTCTTACCCATACCCAATAAGCTAACGAAAAAATAATCTTACTCATACCCATCTTATCAAATACGACATGGGTAGGATAAACATATAAACGGGTGTCATTGACACCCCTACCTCTGCGTTAACTCAAAAAAAATCTTTTAGTTCTATACTGTCCGATCAGCTTTAAAACTCGTGTCAACCATAATTGCACTAATATTAAAGAGCTCCATGCTTTATATGCAGGTGTCAAATTGGCTTCATTTAAAATGAAATGACTGAGATGGATTAACTTAAAAGATACTCTTTTGAGTTAATGCAAACGATGCAAACTCTGGCAAATTCTGGTATTCATGTGATATCATCTGAGATATCTCAATTTTTGGGAAAAAAAAATGTTGGAAATAATATGAACATGTTATTTCAATTCTAACCGTTGATCATTGTTAAAAAATTTGTATGAAAAACTTATTTTATTAAAATTTGGATATGAAAAAGTTTGAATGGTTTGAAATCAGAATAACATGTTTATGTTATTCACAAGGAGTAACAACAGATTTATTTCTCAACTTTTGAGTTTAAATCTTAACCATCTTATATATTTTGTTAAGCAGAAGTGAATAAGAAAAGAAAAAAACCGACACTATCTCAAATTTAAATTAAAACTATGTACAGAGGGATTCCAATCAGACAACACTGAATCTTTCTTACAAGTCAACATGAAGACAATAATAAAAAGTTAAAAACCCAAAAGAGTCTTTCTCCTTCTCTCAGAAAAATAAATTTGCTGTAATTCTCGGGGAATTATAGGACTGTAATTCTGATCTCAACCATTAGTCTTTTTCGAGATTCGTGTATGAAAATTTATTTTTCCGAGAACGTTTTCAAGATCCATACGTGCACGGAAAAGTTTGAACGGTTGATATTGGGATTTCAAGATCCTGTAATTCCTTTCGGAATAACAGCATATGCAGACTCTTCTCTCAGAACAAATTATGTAAAGAAATGAGCATTTCAATAGACATCGAATCAAATTCAGTATGAATTCAGTTTGATGTTTGATAAGAATTATTTTATGAGCATTAAAATAAATCATCTACACGAATCTTAAAGAAAATCAAACAATTTCAATCAAATATCGGGCCAAATTTGATCTGACGTCCAATACGTAGGATGTTGGACGACCTCTTGATTTTGGACAATATCATGATTATTATTGTCACAGTTAAGCAGCACCTTCAAAGCAATGTGGAGAAAAACATTGAATATACTAAAATTATCACTCATATCAGCACATATTATCTTTCTCAAGTCCAAATCAGTTGTGCTTTGTTCAATCAACTTCTGAAATGCTTCTTATTGAGGAGGTGATCATTGAATGGTGTTTGGTGATGAGGTGGAGGAAATGAGGATGCGTTTGGAAGAGTAAAATTTGGTGTGTTGAGATGATCTAAATCAGAACTACAAGTTGTAGAACAAGAATTAGGAAGAATTTTGTACGGGGGCTGATCATTGTTGCGACTTATGGACGAGTTGAAGATTGAAGGAGGTGTTGTAAGATGTAAATTAAACACAACACAAATAACTAGCTAGCCCAATTCCTTTCATACACTACTAAAAGAGTTGTATCTTGACGTCTTGTGAAGTTTTAAAAAAATAATAATAAACAAGAAGAAGAGAGTTCTACCCGTTGAAAGTCTCTGTCAGGTTTTGAACACAAGACGAGTAACTGGTTCTGGTTTTTATGTACTAATAAAAGAGTAAAATATTTGGGTTTAGATTATGATCCTAAACGCATTACGTCATGTGCACCTTATGCATTAATGACAGCAGCGATCTGATTCTTTGTGTCGAATTTATGGAGGTAAGTATGTGATAGATCATTGACGCACAGTAGTAAGTAGTAACGCTAACGCCTATATAGCGTCTATTATTCACGTGGTCCGCCCAGGTGTTAGTTATAGAGTTAAGGCCACATATAATGGGGGACCGCCCTTTGTCTGGAAAAATGGCTCCAAGCAGGAAATAACATGACGATTCCAAGTCGGTTGAATTGGAATTAAGTGATTATTTTTATGACGATTTCAAAGGCAGGACTCCTCACAGCCAAACCGAAAGTTTTGTCGCGTAGTGCCGTAGTTTATCAATTGTTCTTAAGAGAGGATCGGATTACATTTTTTTTTTTGTGACGCCGGTTGCACTCTATATTTATAAAGTTGAAACAGTCGATTTAAACTGTTCAATCCGTTGAATATGTTAAAATGTATTTGTAGGTCAAATTTTATATTTTTTTAAATTTTTTTACTATTTATTAAGATGGGTACAAAAATTCAACGATCTAAATATAGCGATTTTGTTAAATACTTAATAAATAGTAAAAAAATTTCAAAAAATATAAAATTTGATCTGCAAGCACATTTTAACATATCTAACAAGTTGAACGGTTTGGATCGATTGTTTCGACTTTAAAACTTTTGAAAATAAAGAGTGTAATTCGGTGTCACCAAAAAAAGGTGTAATCAGATTCCTCCTCTTGTTTTAATGATGATTAGCATAAAAAAGAAGCACTGAGAGCTATTTGCTCTGAAATTTATTATTTGGCTATTTTTTTTTTTTAGGGTTAATTGGTGGAAATTTTTCACCAAGAAATACATTGATATAGAAGAGTACTTACATAGCCATTATGCCAACTTCTAAATGGTTTACAATATAATTAAATACTGAAAATAGTTTGGTGATTACTAATTTCTGAATACATGTGGTAATCACATTTCATGACCAAATTAGGAAACTGCCTTGGAGCACGGCCAAAAGGCAAATTCCGGTATTCATATGATATCTCTCAATTTTTGTGAAACAAATATTTTGGAAATAACATCTTATTTCGATCTCATCTGTTAGTTTTTGTTAAGATTTGTGTATGAAAAACTTATTTTGTTGATATTTACGAATGAAAAAAATTTAATGGTTGAAATCAGAATAACATGTTTATGTTATTTACAAGGAGTAAGAACATATTTATTTTCCAACTTTTGAGTTTAACTCTAAACTATCCTATCTATTTTGTTAAAATAATAAAATGTATTTCATTTTGGACCGAATTGATCCCGATTTCAAGTCTAATTAAATTCAGAATTTAAGTTATTTCAGGGGATACACAAGTAAGAAAAAAATTCTACAAGGTAAATCATGATTGTTGTAAAGGTGGAGGGGATAATATTTTTCGGGGAAAAAAGAGATTAATACTTTCAATTTTAAATATTTATAAAAATAATAATTTGAATTACGAACTTACCACCTTTCATTCTAAAATTATTATCTTAATCACTAGAATGAAGGTTGATTCTCAGATGAAATAAATATTGTAAAATTCAATTTAAGAAATATCTTTTTCCTCATTGTTTCTTTTCTAAAAGTTCGTATTTTATAAGGTAAGTATATACAACCTTTTTTATTACAACCTAATTTTTAATAATTTTCCTGCATTTTTTCAATAATTTTCGACTTCTATTTTTGCATTTTTTTTCCCAATAAATAATTTAGAAACTGTATAAGAAAATATAAAATATTCCTAAACATGAGAATAAAATCTCCAACATTTTTTTTTTTCTGAATTTTACAAACTATTGCAATTGTTTTATACAATTTTGGGGCTCTTTTCAAATTTTTCAATGACCAATTTAAATTCAAACAAATTTTTTTTCCGTACGACTATAAAAAAACTCGTAATTAGTAGCTCATTCGAAATTAACCCAAAGAAAAATTTGGAAAATAATTTATTTTTCTATTCTATAAATAATACATGTAATTGTTGAAACTTTTTCAAAGAATAGAAAGTCTTTTATATTTCACGAATAATACAGCCATATATCTTGTAGGATACATCGATTTAAGTTTAAGAAAAAGAAGAAGAAGACAGATCGTGTGAAAAATAAGTTGAAGGAAGTGGGCTGGGCTGGGCTGGGCATAATTTAATTAATTGGATAATATAGAGGTTAGGAAATATATAATTTTTTAGTTCTGAGCTGAAGGTGGGTTTTGGGCTTCACATTTTTTTTTACAAAAGGTCTGAAATTTCTCAAATTTAGGGAATGCCGAGATGCCCAAATATAAAAGAGATCCAAATTCACAAAATGCCAAAAATGGCGAATAGTCACAAAAACCAAGAATAAAGAAAAACAAACCACTAAATCGGTGGTTTAAATTTGATCAATTTTTTTTTTTTGGTTAAGAATAATATATTGTATATTAGGAGTACGTATCAAACACATACCTTTCTAATGAGAAGAAACAAAAACTAAATCGGATGGATAAAAGGAGATAGTCTAAGGTTAAAATAGTATTTCTTGAGCTATGATCATACTATTTATGTTTTGCAACTTTTAAAGTTCAAATAGTCGATTTAAACTGTTCAACATGACATCTATATTAAAATGTGATTGGGGACCAAATTTTACATTTTATAGAATCTATTTAATATTTATTAAGTTAATTTGAAAATTACTATTTTGAATGGCCGAGAAGTTTTTTTTATTATTTATTAAAATCGGTGATATTCAAAACCATCTTAATAAATATTAAATTTTTTTTTCAAAAATATAAAATTTGGTCTCGAAACACATTTACAGTAGAAATTATATCTAATAATTTAGATCGATTGTTTGGACTATAACAATCGCAAAACCAATTGGTACGTAACACGAGACTCGCGACCTACCATTTTGATAATAGCGACCTCTGGATAAAAGGCTTCACATATTTTTCTGGACCATAAATATGTATCACCTTTTTATTATAAAAAGAACTCGGAAGATAAGTAACAATTGATAAGCAGTCGATATATGATTTTTCTTGCAGCATTGACATCCACAAGACAGCATTGCCTTAAAAGTTAAAATTGACAGCTCTCAAGCCGAAGACTTTGACCAGACAACCACCACAAGTATGAGTTTCAAGGAAGGCAAAATATCAAACAAAGTAATATTGGAAGGCAATATATTCAAATTCACATAAGCAAATAATGTCCACATATATTCTCCTTTTACAAAAGTATATATATGTAGGATTAATGATATAACATAAACTTTCCACAAGTTTCTATATATCATGCATACATTACGTTATTACGTAGATATAATTAATGGATTTAACAAAATTAAAATTAGTGGATTTGAAGACTAAAGATAACTGGGGGTATATTCCTCACTCGAGAACTCTGAGATAACAGGTAGCTGATGAGATGATCGAGCCATTTCAAACTGAGTTACATCAGGCGAGCTATCTGAAGCAAAAAAGGGTCTCGGTGGCATTCTGAGTGAATCAAGATCTGATTCCAACATCTCAATAACCCTACTCATATCAGGGCGATCTGACGACTTGATTTGTATACACCATAGTGCTACTAAACAAAGCTTCTTTTCCACCTCAGATAGATCTAAATTTTCACTAATATCATTATGTTGATCTTTAATCAGCTTGTCATATATCCACGAGGGATAGTATACCTGGCTCGGCCTATTTATATTTCGATCAGCATTTCTTCGACCACTAACCATTTCCATCAGAAGCATTCCAAAACTATAAACATCAGACTTGTCTGATATTGTACCAAAGCTCCTGGATATTAACTCAGGAGCCATGTAACCAATAGTTCCTCTTGCAGCACTTATGGACACAAGGCTGTGCTCCTTAGGATACAGCTTTGCCAGACCAAAATCAGAAATTTTGGGGGTCAAATTCACATCAAGCAAGATGTTGTTTGGTTTGATATCGAAATGCAAAATTTGCATGTTGCAGCCTCGGTGCAGATACTCGATACCGCGTGCAATGCCCAAGGCTATTTCATTCAGCTTTGCAACGGTAAAAGTGCGGTGGCCACTTTTATTATTGTTAGAAGTGAAAATGTATTTGTCAAGAGATCCATTTAGCATGTACTCATAGATGAGAGCCCTTTTTGATCCTTCAGAGCAAAACCCAATGAGCCTGACCACATTGAAGTGATGGATTGTACCGAGCGATGAGACCTCATTGATGAAATCATCTCCGTTGCAACCCGAATTGCCTAACACCTTCACTGCTACGAGAATACCTCCAGGAAGCATGCCTTTAAATACACAGCCAAATCCACCTTGCCCAAGTTTTTGTCTGAAGTTTCCTGTGATTCTGATGATGTCGGTATATGCATACCTTGTTGGCATAAGGCTTTGTAGGTTTTGAAGGAATCTCTCCACATTGTCAGTGGATTTCCTCGATTGAAGCACAAGGTAGGCAAGGAACACCAAAATAGTAGGCGGCATGAGGAAAATTCTGATGAAAAGCATCCTTGCTGCAATCGACATCATCCATACTCTTAATCAGATCAAAACATTTGCAAAAAAACTAAAAAATGATAGTGTTTAAGTTATCCTAGGCATCAACCATAACATTTCCAATTTGGTGTAATCAACATATCTTTTTGCTGGAGCGCGAAATAATATATATATATTTTTTTTGGAAATTGCATCTCTATCTTTCTGTAGCAAAAAATGAAAATAAAATTTAACAGAATATTTACAAGTCATGACATACATAGCAGTATCGCTCCAATTGGTGATGCATAAATTTCAATCAATGAGATGCGTTCTTCCCAGTCGTATTGAAGTGTAAATCCTTTCTGGAGAAGCTCAAAAGCACTGCCTGTAATATTATCTGATATAGGAAGCATGGTAAGATAGGAACACGATTGCTCAAGGAATTTTACCTGGTATGCTTCTAATCCAACTGCTAGGTAAACAAACGAGTCGTTTGTACTCATACAGCTAACTGGCATATACATTGAATTATTCGAGATTGATTCTCTGCACTTCACTAATGATCCCCACATATCTTTCTCAAAAGAAAAAAAAATTCCACTCAACATATAAGGCCACTGGAATATTTCTTTCTTCAAAATTGAAAAAGATGGCGATACTGTTGGAACAGTGCAACTGCCTTGAACAAATCTTTCATTCACAACATTGATATAGTACGAACCTATTTCAGTAATGATATACTTCTCTGGTTGAAAGATTTGAAGAATAGTTCTGTTCCCTTCACAGTTTAACTCGAATGCAGGACCAGTAGTATTGCATGCTGATGCATCGGATTTCAGGTAGAACGGGTACTTCATGTGCAGATTTCCACATGAAGATTGATAACATTTTTGGTTTTTCCATTGGAGACATGAGGTTTGTTCAACTAGGGATAGAAGAAGCCATGAGAGAAGGAAAAGGGAAGAAGATAGAGGTTGCATCTGTATGGCTGTATGTGGACAAAAATAAAATAAAGCAGCACGAGATAAAACTAGTTCTATATAAATGTTGGGTAAGTTTATTCAGAGGTCCCCCATCTTCAATAAATTCGTCCCACAAAATAATACACTACTAAGATTTTTTTCCCTTCAAAACTACCATACTTCTAATGTATTTCAAATTTTCAATAAACATTTGTTCATGTTAGCAAAACACAAAAAAAATGAAGTTCCAAAATCAATTAAAAAACTATCATTTTAGCAAACAATTAATATCCACCTCACCATACTATTTATTTTTCCAAGGAGCAATCTGTTTCATTTGGTGCCATACATGACTTTGACAGTTGACTTGTAAGCAATTATTCCTTTTGAATTCAAGTCTCCTTCAGTTTTTTTGGAAAAAGATGATAATTTCTTTGTTTTTTCTACCCCAAGTCCCCCGGCCCCTCCGAAAATAAATAATATAGAAACTTGTTTTGTGAGAACAATTTTGTTTTAATTCAACTTGTAAAATGGGAAATTAATAACAGAGGCTTAATTTTCAGAATTGAATCAACGGTCTCTGCTCTGGCTACTACTTTTACGGATCTTAAAATGGGCACTAAAAGTAATTTATTTTTCCATGGTATATAAATGCTAGTTTTTTTTTTTCCTTCCAAAGAGTGGAATATTGTAAAGTTTCACACAGACTATAAACTTTGCTGCATATGCCAAATTAAATAAAATAAAACTAGTCCATTTAGAAGGATAACAATGAATTTACGATATTGTTTTAAGGTAATCTTATTGGGAATTTTCTTATCTTTAGGTGAAAAGTATACATGTCAGGCAAGTTGCAAGTTCTTCTGCAAGCAACATTAAATTAAAACTACACATTATGATGGGAGCGGAACTAGACAGTTGCTTGAAAACCCTTATATATATACACTAATGGAGAACATGGAATTAGTGTCAGCTGTTTTTTGAATATTAGTGTCGGACTACTGGCGACACTAATCGGGCTAATACTAATTCTTATAAAAGACCGACACTAAATGTTAACAATTAGTGGCGGCTCCTTATTAATAAACCGACACTAATACTAATTAGTGTCGGTTTATTAATAAGGAGCCGCCACTAAATCATTATATCAACTGCACAAGTATTAGTGTCGGCCGAGTTTGAAGCGATACTAATATTTATTAGTGTCGGACTATAAATAAATATCCGACACTATTTGTTTTTTTCTTTTTAAAATAAATTTAATGATTTGGCCAGCTACCATATGTTTTTGCTGGCCTATATAAAGATATGAAATAACACATCCTAAATTAAACATCCCAAATAACACATCCTAAAATTAAGCATGTTTAAATTACAAAGTTCACCAACTAGTACAAAATAATTAACACATCCTAAATTGATTTACTTTGAACTCCTAATACTTCTTTCGAAAAAAATTTACCCCACAATGTTCGCATGTATTCAATGTTTGTTCCAGTGTACTTTTTGGGGAAGTGCTGCATTTTTGAAATGATAAAAGATCAAAAACATGATATAAGGTCAGAATTTATAAGGTCATGCATGATATAAAGAACTCGAAAAAGAAAAAAAAAGAAAAAACAATAGTCAGCGTACCACTCATACCACTGGTATTAGTAAAATCTTTCTCCTACTTGACATAGTACTATGTCCCACAAATTATTTATCTTAAATTATTAACACAATGCCACTAAAAAATGTGAAATTTTCTATCTTATGCAAATAACACATATTATCTGAATATATTTTTTGGTTATTAGTAAAATAGTCAGTGTACCACTCATGCCACTGGTATACATCAGAGTTGCTACATCATCAGGTTTTATGGCCTCAAATTCTATCTTTTCACCTAGGACATTATGTAAGTATACATTATCGTGTTCAACTACTTATCAAGTTTTGGGCCACATTATTTTTCTTACACATTATATATATTAAATTAAAAATGGTCCAATAGTTAATAAGGAAAGAAAAACAAACTATGTTAAAGATGTAGTACCTTCTTTTATAGATTTGAAATAACTCTTCATCAGTCGATCTCATGCCTTGTATAACATTTATAGCACATGTAGCCATATACCTGCAATACTATCACCCATGTAATTTTACAACTCCAATCCTAAAAGAAAAAGGTAATACTTAATTCAGGAAAAGAACACACACCTTGATCAGCAATTAGCCACCTAGATGAGTTGTCAGCAAAGACATATCTTTTCCTCTGGGAGGGATCCTATCTGCCTCAATCCTTCAGCAAAATTCAAAATTTCTTGCTCAAGCTGAAATTGACTGAAATTTGTTAAAAAATAATGTAAATTAATTCAGCTGCTCAAGCTGAAATTAACAACTGAAGCAGCCACAACCCAAATCCTGAGCGGAGGTAAAATAGAACGTCTTTCTCCTGAGTGGCGGGAGGAATGAGCGGCAGGAGAGAGAGTGATGTGCGGCGGGAGGAATGAGCAGTGGAGGGATGAGTGGCGGGAGGGAGAGTGACGTGCGGCGGGAGAGAGAGCGATGAGTGACGGGAGAGAGAGAGCAATGCACGGTTTTGAAAAACCCTAGAGAGCTTTTTGATGAGTGAAAAAGCGGGAGAGAGAGAAAGAGAATCAGCGGGACTGAAAATGAAAATAGTGCGCGGCTTTATTTGCGAAAATTTTCAGCTTCAGTATCGGCTGAAAATCAACCGAAACAAATCGGCTTTAGTGTCGGCTGATTATAAACAGCCGACACTAATACTTTAGTGTCGGCTGATTATAAACAGCCGACACTAATACTTTAGTGTCAGCTGTTTATAATCAGCCGACACTAATTGTTAGTTATTAGTGTCGGCTAATTATAAACAGCCGACACTAATTATATTAGTGTCGGATTAATTTAATTGATTGATACTAAAGTATTAGTGTCGGTTTT
Organism: Carex pumila; assembly: GCA_033356055.1. NCBI lineage: Eukaryota > Viridiplantae > Streptophyta > Magnoliopsida > Poales > Cyperaceae > Carex > Carex pumila. Next base: position 15,817 of record JARJHM010001404.1, on the reverse strand, counting down.
TTGAGGAGACACTAATTGTATGTTTTCCACTAGTGATAGTTTGGTTGGATTTGTGTTTTGCCTACTCCTTATATATGAATTTTGTCTACCATGACTGAGCCTCATTTCTTGGTGAAATCGGCATATTTCCTACAAATTTGCCGTATTTAAAAAAAGAAAAAAGAAAAACGAATAGAACAAGAGAGCGAGGAGGGTTTAGCAGTGGGACTCCAAAAATGTCATTACGACCATGAAAACAACTAATGCCGAAGTTTAAAGAAATGCCCTGACAAAAAAAAATGAACCAAAAGACTACTGATTTTTCAGAATTCCATAATTACCAGGATCACAATTTCACTTTGCGGTCCTATTTTCGAGGTCTACAACGTGAATTGGTGGACCCATTGTGGAGTCATAATAGATGTCCAGTTAATCCATTATGGGGGTTTCAAGAATGGGGTCCTGGTAATTTTAAAATTCTGATTTCTCAGTGGTCTTTTAGTTTAATTTTTTTATGAGGATATATTTCAATTTTCGGCAACTAATCATAACTTCATAATATTCAACAAGGATCAGAATTTAATAAGACTCAGACAAAATGTTAAAAAAGATAATAAATTAGAGTTTATTTCTTTCTTTAAAAGAAACTAATAAGAGAGAGAAAATGTATTAGTCTTAAGGGGCCCCTTAATAAGGAGAGGAGAGAGTGTAATTACTTACTATTTAATTACTGTTTACGCTTCTTTATGTCGGTTGTCAGATAAGTCTATCTAATTGGCCTATTTAACTAGATATGATATTTACAATTTTCAATTAGCCCTTCAAATTAACAAATATTACAAGTGGAGATTTTAAACAAATATATTGAAATGATTTTTCTTTTTAATTTTCAAACTCAAGTTTGAACAAAAACTTCATCTTTCTGCTTCTTAATATATATTTTTTCAACTATAAAACACACATTTTATATGAAAAATACTTTTACTCCTCACCTTACCCTTAATTGAACTTTCATGGGGAAAATATAAAAAGGCTTAAAAGCAAGTTGGTTTTTCTCTACGTGGACGCAATTGAGAGCACACTTTCTTAATTACCATGCATTCAACGGTCAACTGCCTACTTATTATTAGAATTATTTATCTGTATGTTAAATAAAACTACATAATTATTAACAATTATATATTAAAAAAACTACTTTATTACCATGCATTCAACTATATTCCTTTTGCAAAAGAATGGGATGCTCGTAGGAGTGTTCATTGGGTCCAGTTTAGTCGACAGGGGGTCGGATGCAGAATTTCTGCTAGGAAGTGACAAAAATCGAGTTCAAATAGTTTATCGGGTTCAAACCCATTAGCATATCGGATACTATATAATATAGGAACTGTGATACTCCCCATTTTGCAGGGTTATACAAGATAATTTCAAATTTATCAAGATTTCAGGGGTATACATAAAAATTAACCTCCTTTTTTTGTAGTATACGGCTTGCATAGCATTATTATCATTCGTCTTTTCTTCTTGACGTTTTGGATCTTATTTCTTAACCAGTATGGTATCCATTAAAACCTTTGAAAACTGGACCCTTGAAATGTTGGGACTAGGTTTAGACTCTGCGAGAGAAGTAATTTTGAAAGAGATTGTCGGTGCGTCGCTAACAGAGAGAAGAACGAGAGAGAGCATTAGAGTCAGAGAGATATCGGATCCGGACTTCTCTTTGAAATCAGAGAGCAAGAGAGACGGGCGAATTTGGTTGGTTAATTTTTCATCGGAGTCAGAGAGAGGCTGAAGAGTGAGGTAGAGAGACTAATTTGTTTTGGGCTGGGCCCATTGATTATTTCTTTAAGTACTTTGAAGAAGACTGAAGTGTGTTTGGGCTTCCTGGACCACTGGGAGGGGCAAAGGCTAATTGGGCCTGTATTTTGCACTATGTTTCAAAACTCAGGGGGGCAGTTGTGTTGAAAATTGATCCAAAAATAGGAGCACGTTTTTTAGAATAACTGTTAGTAGTGCTAAGTTATTTTGAGTATATGTTTATAATAGCAAGGATAGATTAGTGGGTGCTAAATTTAGAGTAGGCATAGTGGTTAGTTATTTTCAGCATGTTGTGTAGTGGGTGCTTAATTTAGGGAAGTTGTGGGTGGTTATTTTAGGAACATTGTATTGCTTTAAATACTGCAGAACTCTATGTAATTGAGTAAGAGAGAAAGAAAATAAAGCGTTATTTCTATTCAAAAAAATATTCTTCTCTCTTCAATCCTTTGCATACTAGCACAAAGCAATGCAGTATTGCTTAGTTTATCCCAACAAGTTGCCTCCCTCTGGGTTGTATTGGGTCCGCCACTGTTAGTCGATTTTGAACCGAATCGAATTAGTTTGAATCAAATAGTTCTATTTTTTTGTTTAATGGTTTGATTCAGTTTGTTTTTTAAAACTGAATTATAACTTTAATTTAGTTCAGTTTGAAAATTTTCAAAATCGAAATAACTGAACCAACTGAATTTTTACATATTATGAATTTGATCCGGACTGCCCCGGTTTATTTCTTAATATTTTGGTTTATTTCTAAACAACCCGGTTTAATTTTTAATATATTTTTGGTTTATAATAAACCAATTTCTTTAAATAAAAAATAATATATTTTGGTTTGAATTGAACAAACCGAAATAAAATTTTAATTCGGTTTGGTTCAATTGCAATGTTAAATCGATTCAGTTCAGTTCTATTTTTAAAACATAATTATAACTTTAGTTTGTCTAGTTCGGTTCCGATGAACAAGCCTAGATGCTGGTATATCTTTGTAGGGAGATGAGGATTAGGAGAGACGAGCTTTGTTGGGCCAAAGTAAACTGCCTCTTTTTATTGTTTTGAGTTTACTTCTTTTTCAATGTGGGCTTGGCCCAGCTGAATTTCACCAACCAGCAACAACGAATCATATAAACTATTTTCGGTATGTTGGACTGTTGGTTCAGTATATATTTTTTTTCTTAAATTTTTTAGCATACGCTAGCTGCGAAGTGATGAGAGATGAATCGTATAAACAAGGAACTATATAAGCTATTTTATTTTAACTCTCGATCTTTCAATATTCAACCGTTATTAAACATATTATAATTTAGTTATTGAACATATTTATTGGATATTAAAAGATCATTGACGGAAAATACCAACATACTATTCTTTTCTTAAAAAGAAAAACAAAAGAAAAAAAATATGACATGATCTCGGACTTAAATTAAAACTATATATAGAGGGATTCTAATTACACGAGACTGAATCTCTCTTATGGGTCTACACAAAGACAATTATAAAAACCCAAAGAGCCTTTCTCCTCCTCTCAGAACAAATTATGTATAGAAATGAGCATTTTAACAGGCATCGAATCAAATTCAGTTTGATGTGTGATAATCAATCATCCACACAAATTTTAAAGCAAATAAAACAACTCCAATCAAATATGAGACCAAATTTGATCTGATGTCCAATCACGTAGGATGTTGGACAACCACTTGATTTTTGACAATATCATCAAGATCATGATTATTATTGTCACAATCAAGAAGCACCTCCAAAGCAATGCGGAGAAAAACATCAGATATATTAAAATTATCACTCATATCAGCACATATTCTCTTTCTTAAATCCAAATCAGTTGCGGTTTGTTCGATCAATTTCTGAAATGCTTCCTTTGAGTTACTAAGGAGGTGCTTGATTAATGGTGTTTGCTGGTGAGGGGGAACAAATGGGGATGCGTTTGGAAGAGTAAAATTTGGAGTGTTGGGATAATCTAAAATGAGAATTACAAGTTGTAGAAGAAGAATTAGGAAGAATTTTGTACGGGGGCTAACCATTGTTGCGGGTTCTGGGGGAGCGAGTTGGATGATTGGAGGGGGTGTAACACGTAAGTTGTATATTGCACAACACAAATAACTGGCCCTTCCTGCTTTTTATGCACTAATAAAAGAGTAAAATATTGGGGTTGGGATCATTCATCACGATCATGACAGCAGATTGCAGCAGTAAATTATGTAATGTTCAACTATTGCGGCGTGACGAGCAGTGATCTAAGTAAACTATGTAATGTTAATTACTTTTGCGGCGTAATGAGCAGCGGTCAGATTCTCTGTCGCAAAATTTATGAAGCAAAGTATGTGAAAGATCATTGACGCACAGTAGTAACGCATAGCTTCTATTATTCACGTGCTGCACCAGGTGTTGGTTGCGGCCGCATATAACCTTATCATGGGGACCGCCCTTTGTCTACAAAAATGGCTCCAATAGTCAATGTGGTGTCGTTTGAAGGAGATTCAAAGGGAAATAGATATATATGCTGTTAGCCTGTTAATCCAAAGAATCTGTTATTTTAAAGGGATAACAAGACTCTGTTGTTCTGATTTCATCCGTTCATCTTTGTCAAGATTCGTATAAATTTTTTCTTCTTCTTGAAATCCGTGCATGCAAAACTTTGAACGGTTAGGATAGGAAGGAACGAAATCTGCTCTTTTTCTTGAGAAAAGGAGGACCCTCCTATTCTCCAATCCGAACCGTTTAAAATCAATCAAACAGCTTCAATTACATCTGATTTATTTGTGCTTTGAGATTCGTGCCATGTTAAAAATAAATTGAAGCCGTTTGATCGATGTTGAACGGTTCGGATTGGAGAATAGGAGGACCCTCCTTTTCTCAAGAAAATGAGCAGATTGACTTCCAGGATAGGAATGGCAAGGTTCCTATAATCTCTTTGGAATAACAGCAGATTTATATCCAATTCGAAGTTGAGTGATTACTTTTTTTTATTAGGGTTAGTGGACGTTGTATTTACATAACCATTATCCCTACTGAATCTGTTTCCGTATGGTGTCCAAAATAATTTATAATACAATTAAATACTAAAACAGAGTTTAGTTACGTGATATTAGTTCTACATACATGTTCTAATGACATTTCATCACTAAAGGAAATGCTAGATGGATGTCGAATTGGCTCCGTTTAAAATTAGACGGCCGAAAAATATTAACTCAAAAGATCCTCTTTTTGAGTTAATGCAGAAGATGTGGACTCGGGCATTTTCCGGTATTCATATGATATCACCTGAGGTATCTCATTTTTTGGAAATAAATCTGTTGGAAATAATATGAACATGTTATTCTGATCTCAACGGTTGGCTTTTGTAAAAATTCGTGCATGAAAAACTTAATTATTGTTGAGATTTACGAATGAAACAGTTTAAACAGTTGAGATCAGAATAACATGTATTGATCTGTTATTCACAAGGTGTAACAACAGATTTATTTCCCACAAGAAGTAACAACAGATTTATTTCTCAACTTTTGAGTTTAAATCTAAACCATCCCATCTTTATTGTTAAAATAATGCGATGTATTTTTCTTCGGATTGAATTTGTCTCCAATTTTTTTGCTGGATTTTAATGGAATTTTTCTAAAAGAAAATACACAACATGTGCCAAGCATCAATTAATAATATAGTATGTGTGAGTTATTTCCTAATTATTCATTTCTAACGATATTAAGAGTTATGAAATTTTAAATGATATATATGTCATCATTGGTAACGTTATAACAGACACAATTCTCACATGACTTGACCAGAGTGACCATAAACTTTTAATAATTTTTCAGCATTATTTTCCAATAATTTTGGATTTTTATTTTTTAATTGTTTTCCCAATAAATAATTCAGAATCTGCATAAGAAAAATTAAATTATTCTTAAACATGAGAATAAAATCCCCAGCATTAATTTTTCTTCTTCTGAATTTTACAAATTTTTGCAACTGTTTTATACAATGTTGGAACTTTTTTCAATTTTTTCAACGAGCAATTTAAACTTGAACAATATTTTTTCCTATTACTAACAAAAAAACTCGTAATTAGTAGCGAAATTAACCCAAAGAAAAATTTGGAAAATAATTTATTTTTCTATACTATAAATGATATATGTAAGTGTTGAAACTTTTAGAAAGGAAATAAACTTTTGTATATTTGACGAATAACACAGCCACAAATCTTGTACGATATATAAATTTAAAATTTAAGAAAAGGAAGAAGAAGACAAGATCGTGTGAAACATAAGTTGAAGGAAGTGGGCTGGGCCGGGCTGGGCCTAATTAATTAATTGGATAATATTGAGGTTAGGAAATAGATAATTTTTCAGTTCTGCGCCGAGGTAGGTTTCGAGCTTCATATTGAGGATTTTTTTTAACAAAAGGTCTGAAATTTCTGAAGTTTAGGGAATACTCCAAGATGCCCAAATACAAAAGAGATCCAAATTCATAAAATGCCGGAAAAAAAAAAGGCGAATAGTCACAAATACCACAACAAGAATGAGACACCTTTCGCGAGGATAAAAAAATGACTTTTTGCGACGAACTACTCTCATTTTTCAACTTTTTCTTTTTGCGACGGTACTTTTCGCGAGGGAGTACCGTCATAAATTTGTTTTTTCTCTCACAAAAAGTATCTACATTGTTGTAGTGTACCAAGAATAAAGAAAAACAAACCACTAAACCGGTGGTTTAAATGTGATCAATTTAATCAGTGGTAATACCTTATATTGGATTTAAATTTGATCAATTTAATTGGTTTAAAAAAAAATTTATTGTTCCACATGTTACTTTATATGAGCTCTTGATTACTAAAAACAACTTAATTATCAATAAAAAAAATATTGTTCCCCATCTTGTGAAATAAATATTTTTGTCTCAATACATTGGCGAATATAAAATGGTAACAAATTATGATTAATTAACTGCACAATTAATAAACAAAGAAATAAATAATATATTCTTTTGTTAAGAATTATATTGTATATATATTAGGCGTATCAAACTTTCAAGACTTTGACCAGAGAACCACCACAAGTTACAAGTATTGAGTTTCAAGGAAGGCGAATATCAAACAATGTAATATATATTGGAAGGCAATATATTGAAATTCACAGAACCAAATGATGACATTCTAGCTCCTTTAAAAAAATAATTATATATAGGCTTAATTATATAACATAAACTATGCATAAATTACAATTAGTGTTAAGACTACAGATAACTAGGGATATATTCCTCACTCGAGAACTCTGACATAACAGGTAGCTCATGAGATGAAAGAGCCATTTCAAACTGAGTTACATCGGGCGAGTAATCCGATGCAAAAAAGGGCTTTGGTGGCATTCTGAGTGAATCAAGATCTGATTCAATCATCTCAATAACCCTACTCATATCAGGGCGATCCGACGACTTGATTTGTATACACCATAGTGCTACTAAACAAAGCTTCTTTTCCACCTCAGATAGATCTAAATTTTCACTAATATCATCATGTTGATGTTTAATGAGCTTGTCATATATCCATGACGGATAGTATACCTGGCTCAGCCTATCCATATTGCGATCAGCATTTTTTCGACCACTAACCATTTCCATCAGAAGCATTCCAAAACTATAAACATCAGACTTGTCTGATATAGCACGAAAGCTCCTGGATATTAACTCAGGAGCCATGTAACCAATGGTTCCTCTTACAGCACTTATGGACACAAGGCTGTGCTCCTTAGGATACAGCTTTGCCAGACCAAAATCAGAAATTTTGGGGGTCAAATTCACATCAAGCATGATGTTGTTAGGCTTGATATCAAAATGCAAAATTTGCATGTTGCAGCCTCGGTGCAAATACTCAATACCGCGTGCGATGCCCAAGGCTATTTCATTGAGCTTTGCCATGGTAAAAGTGCGGTGTCCCCTTTTATTACTGCTAGCTGTGAAAATGCATTTGTCAAGAGATCCATTCAGCATGAACTCATAAATGAGAGCCCTTTTTGATCCTTCAGAGCAAAACCCAATGAGCCTGACCACATTGAAGTGATGGATTGTACCGAGAGATGAGACCTCATTGATGAAATCATCTCCGTTGCCACCATGGTTCCGGAAATCGGCCGATTCCGAGTCAACTCGGCCGAGTCAACTCGGAATCGGCCATGTCCGATCCGAGTTTCACCCGAGTCTCACGCCTCTGCGAGTTTTTCGGCAAAACTCGGATGAACAGTGCTTGACTCGGCCGAGTTACACCGAGTTGAGCCGTGTTAGACCGAGTTGAGCTGAGTTTTGAACAAACTTACACGGCGAGCAAGTTTTCTTCGAAAATCTTGGTTGAAAAGTGATGAATCGGCTGAGTGAAGCAAGTCTGCATTGATTCCAGCCAGATTCTCACGTTTTGGGTTGATTGTCTCACCGATTCTTCATTTGTTTTTGTTCAATTTGGTTTTGCTAAGCAACTAGTGCAGAGGAAAGGGCGAACGGGTTGAATTTGACCCATGTGGATGTCGTGGAGAAGAAGGAGACATGGGTCAATGCATAAATGAAAAAGTAGATATGTGGGCCCTGGGTTGAATTTCTTTTTTTCTTGGATTCCAGGTTCATCCACGTGAGTGAGAGATTAAACATATGTGGGCCCCTCAAAAGAGAAGAAATGAAAAAAAAAAAAAATTTATCGGACTCCATAATTTTTTTACATTTCACAAAAAAAAAGAATGAAGAAATGACATCCTACTAATTTTTTATTTGACATTATATTAATGTTTTTATTTTTTCACTCTCTACAATAATATTTTTATTTGTATTTTAATACATAGGACAATGAAATAATTCAGTCAGCTTGATATAGCTTCTGACAATAAAAATGTGTTATGTTTATAATATTTGTAATAAATTATATAATTAATAGATTATTTGAGTGTAATATTGTCTTAATTAACATAGTTTTTTTACAAATTATTTTTATTAATTTTTTCCTATTTTTTTGCTACAAAACAAGACTTCTGCCAAAAATATCCGAGTTACCGATCCGATTCTTCCGATTCCGGCCGATTTATCCGATTCTGACTCGGCGGTTAAAAGTCCGATTCCGATTCCGATTCCGATTTCCGGAACCATGGTTGCCACTCGAGTTGCCTAGCACCTTCACCGCTACGATAATACCTCCTGGAAGCACGCCTTTAAATACACAGCCGAACCCACCTTGCCCGAGTTTTTGTCTGAAGTTTCCTGTGATTCTGATGATGTCGGTATATGCATACCTTGTTGGCATGAGGCTTTCTAGGTTTTGAAGGAATCTCTCTACATTGTCAGTGGATGTCTTTGATTTAAGCACAAGGTAGGCGAGGAACACCAAAATAGTAGGCGCCATGAGGAAAATTCTGATGATGAGCAACCTTGCTGCAATCAACATCATCCATACTCTTAATTAGATCAAACTATTTACAAAAAAAAAATGATATTTTTTAAGCTATTTTAGGCATCAACAAAAACATTTCCAATTTGGTGTAATCAACATATCCTTTTGCTGGTGTGTCAAATGAGATATATATATATATATTTTTTTTTTGAAATTGCATCTTTATCTTTCTGTTGCAAAAAATGAAAAAAAATATTAACAGAATATTTACAAGTCATGACATACATAGCAGCATCGCTCCAATTAGTATTGCAAGAGATTTAATGACTTCAATCCATCCTATACATCTGTATTGAAGTGTAAATCCTTTCTGGAGAAGCTCGAAAGCACTGCCTGTAATATTATCTGATATAGGAAGCATAACAAGATAGGAACACGATCGCTGGAGGAATTTTACTTGTGTTAACAGTACACTCAGCAAATGCCATAGCAGATCCGGAAGACTAACAAGGAAAAAATAAATCACATAGACGTGCAGGAGCAGAAGCAGAAGGATAGCTATAGATTATTTTCTCATTGATTACAAAATAATATATGTATTTCCTTCTAAGTTTAGAATTGTTTCTAAAGGAACGATTACCATGCCAGATTATATAGGATGGCTTTCTGTACTGTAAATTAAGTTGAATGAAAAAAAAGAAAGGGAGGGAGGTTTGGGGAGTCTTGTGTTATTTAGATTTATACACTAAAATTGTCATGGTATCAGAGCAGGTGTGACCTGGTGGTATAACTTGAGAAATTGGAGTCCTTCTTGTCCCCTCTCCGATTTCTCAAATTATAACGCTCTAAGGAGTTACCCTGTTGTTGTTTTTTTCCGCTTCTAATATCAAATAATGGATCCCCAAAATAAAGATGAGAGTGACGGAGCTCCTAATGCCTCCACTCTTGTTGAACAGATGGCACAATTGATGTCACAAATGATGGCTATGCAGGCTGTCACAACAACACCATCTCAGGTGATAACACAACCGGTTGTGTTGCCCCCTATTGAACCAAAATTTGATGGCATAAACTACTCATTTTGGTGCCAAGTGGTAGAGATGCACGTCCGTGGTCGAGAGAAGATGAATCATCTCACAGGAGAGCCAGCTCCACCGTCTATAACCAACTCATCATATCAGAAATGGGCTACCGACGATGTGGTGGTGAAAGGGTGGATTATCAACTCCCTTGAACCTCGATTGAGGGGGAGTTATATTCGATATCCCACTGCTAGGGATGTATGGAAGGCCATCGCCACAACGTACCATGATGGCAGTGATGAGGCTCAAATTTATGCTCTCAACCGGCAGGTCAGTCGTGTGAAACAAGGCGGGCGAGCAATTGAGGACTACTTCGATGAACTTCAAGGACTGTGGCAAGAGATCGACTTCCGATGCCCAAATCCTATGGAGTATGCAGTGGATATCGACAAGTTCAACACTTTTATTCAAAAAACAAGGGTGTATACTTTTCTTGACGGCCTCGACGACACGTTAGATGGCGTGAGGGCACAGGTGGTGCTGTTGAGTCCGTTTCCCACGATTGAGCAAGCGTATGGATATATAAGAAGAGAGGCAACCCGTCAAGGGATCATGATTAAAGGCATCGAGTCAAACTCAGTAGCTATGGTATCCAAAGGGTACAAATTCAGCAAACCGTATGATTTTCAGAACAAGAATTCCTCTCATCCTGACAAAGCAAAATTGAAGTGCACTAATTGTGGCAAAGGCCGGCACACCAAGGATCAGTGTTTCGAAATTGTGGGCTATCCAGAGTGGTGGAAAGGAGATAAGAAAAAGAGGTATGAAGAGAGAAGCAAGGGAGCAGCTGCTGTGACTTCATCTGTTGGAGGTCTCGTGGCTAGCAAATACCCAGCAGAACCCAAGCAGCTTGGAGCGGTGATTACTCAACAGGAGGTGGTCTCAGGAGAAATTCCAAAAATGAAAGCTGCTGAGGCTAATTATGCGCAAGTTACTGGAGGAGAGAATTACAATGGTGAAGGTAAAAATGGTAGTGGTAAGAGTAATTTCAATACTAATCTGGCTAAATGCAATATCACAGATTTAAACAAAAACAGGACCAATGATGGATGGGTCATTGATTCGGGAGCAACCGATCACATGACACATAATAAAACAGAATTAAGAACCATGTGTACATCTCATAAAAGTGGCATTATTAATGCAAATGGAAAAATTTATCCTGTAGAAACTGCTGGGGATGTAATATTATCTAATCAGCTGTGTTTGAGAAACACCCTTGTGGTCCCTTCCTTGGCAACGAATCTGATATCTGTCAGTCAGCTCACAAGGGATCAAAATTGTGCTGTGCTTATGTTTCCTGACTATTGTGTGTTTCAGGATATTCTCACGAAAAAGATCATTGGCCATGGTACTAGACGAGACGGATTATACTACTTGGATGAGCTAAAAACTAGCAGTAATTTTGTTGTTAGAGGAGATTATACATCTAATAGAGACAAAATTGTGTTGTGGCATAAAAGGCTAGGGCACCCGTCATTTGGGTATATGGAAAAGTTATTACCTAATATGTTTTTGCATCTAGATCCAAAGAATTTTACTTGTGAAACTTGTATCAAATCTAAGAGTCATAGAGTAACTTTTTATAGCAGTCAAAATAAATGTGTGATTCCTTTTGATATTATTCATACGGACGTCTGGGGGCCGTCTCCAATTACTTCCAAATCTGGTTGTAGATGGTATATTTCATTTATTGATGATTGCACTAGAATGGTATGGCTTTATTTGCTCAAAACAAAAGATGAAGTTCCCAAAGTTGTAAAAGATTTCCATAAAATGGTAAAAACTCAATTTGGGAAAGAAATAAAAATCTTGAGAAGTGATAATGGGACAGAATATCTAAACAAATGCTTGCAGATTTTCTTTCATGAAAATGGAATTATTCATGAGACAACTTGTGTCGGAACGCCACAGCAAAACGGGATTGCCGAACGCAAGAATCGGCATCTTCTTGAAATAACCCGAGCACTGTTATTCGAAAATAAGGTACCTCATATCTTTTGGGATAATGCACTTACATTTGCTGTGTACCTCTCTAACCGAACTCCCACAAGTGCCAATGGATATAAAACACCCATTCAAACCCTCTCAGCTCACATAACCATACCATCTATACTCAATTTACCACCAAAAATATTTGGGTGTGTGGCCTATATCCATATCCAAAAACCATTCCGAACAAAGCTGGAACCTAGGGCAGAAAAATGTGTATTTCTAGGGATGGGAACAAATCAAAAAGGTTATAAGTGTTACAATCCAGACACTAGGAAATTCTACACAACAATATATGTTATATTTCTTGAAAATGAACGGTATTTTTCAAACCCGTCTCCAAGTCAGGGGGAGAGTGAAATATACTTGGATCCGAATTTTTTATGTAGTCCGAATGTTTTAATTAGTGAAGATAGGCCCAGCAACCTTCAATATCGGGCACAGCAACAACAACCTTTAATTACTGCCGAATCCAATCCAGAAAATTTAATTAGTGAAGCCCAAAACTTGAATCCAATCCATGCAAAAGAACCAATCATCACCGAAAATCCAACATAAAATTTAATTAGTGAAGCCCAAAACCCAAATTTAATTAGTGAAGCCCAAAACTTGAATCCAATCCATGCAAAAGAACCAATTATCACCGAAAATCCAACAGAAAATCCAAACTTTGTATCAAGCCCAGCAAGGGAATCAAGCTCAACAACAGGTCAAGCAAGTCAACCTGTGATATTGCAATCTGAAATCGGACTATGGACAAATTTTGACGATGAGGCAATGCTTACTGTACCAAGGCCGCAATCTTCAGAAAATAACACGGAGGTATGTGTCTCAGAAACTCAGTCTAAATTGCCTTCCCATTTTAACTGAGGCAAACCACCCAAGAGGTATATCCCAGAGGATGGGACAAGTGAAGAAGTGACCTATCCTATTGCGAATTGTACTTCAACAAAATCACTGTCACAACCATTAAAGAACTTTGCTGAACAACTGTCCTCTGTTATCGTACCGGAAAAAGTTGAAGATGCCTTAAAAAGTGAAAAATGGACTAAAGCAATGACTGTAGAAATGGAGGCCCTAGAGAAAAATAATACATGGAAAATTGTTGACTTACCACCTGGGAAGAGAACAGTAGGCTGTAAATGGGTGTATTCGGTAAAATACAATGCAGAGGGAAAAATCGAAAGATATAAAGCCAGGTTAGTAGCAAAAGGATATACACAGACGTATGGGGTTGATTTTCAGGAAACTTTTTCTCCTGTTGCAAAATTGAATTCGGTTCGAGTTTTGTTATCTCTAGCAGCTAACTTCAATTGGCCGTTACACCAATTTGATGTAAAGAATGCATTTCTGCATGGAGACTTGGAAGAGGAAATTTATATGGAGATCCCTCCTGGGTACGAATACGGTGGGTCAGCCAACAAGGTATGCAAATTAGAAAAGGCATTGTATGGCTTGAAACAGTCACCAAGAGCATGGTTTGGAAGATTCCGCAAAGCCATGAAAGACTATGGATATAGTCAAGGAGACTCAGACCACACGATGTTTTTTAAAAAGAATGAAGGTAAAATTGCAATTCTTATTATCTATGTAGATGATATGATTATAACAGGAGATGATAGGGCTGAAATTGAAAGGCTTGAATCGAAACTGTCAAAAGAATTTGATATGAAAAACTTGGGAGGCCTAAAATATTTTCTAGGAATCGAAGTTTCACGAACTCGGACAGGTATTTTCCTTTCTCAGAGAAAATATGTTCTCGATTTATTAGCCGAAACTGGAATGGTAGATTGTAAGCCAACAGGTACCCCAATGGAACAAAATTTGAAATTTGGGATTAGTCCGGAACAATGTCCGACAAATAAGGAAAGATACCAAAGGTTAGTTGGAAAACTAATATATCTTTCACATACCCGACCCGACATTGCTTATGCTGTGGGAGTAGTGAGTCAATTCATGCACAATCCGAGTGAGGATCATATAGGGGCTGTCATAAGAATACTACGTTATCTTAAGGGGACACCAGGTAAAGGAATTAAATTTGAGAAAAACGGACATGTGGAAGTTGAAGGATATACTGATGCAGATTGGGCTGGGAATATGGTTGATGGAAAGTCTACCTCTGGTTACTTTACATTTGTTGGAGGTAATCTGGTAACATGGAGGAGTAAAAAACAGAATGTAGTTGCTTTATCCAGTGCTGAAGCCGAATTTAGGGGCATGGTAAAGGGAATCTGTGAGCTCTTATGGCTAAGAAAACTATTAGCTGAGCTAGGGATGAGTCCTAAAAATGAGATGAAGTTATATTGCGATAACAAGGCTGCCATTGATATTTCACACAATCCAGTCCAACATGACCGGACAAAGCATATAGAGGTAGATAGGCACTTTATTAAAGAAAAACTTGACTCTAACATTATATCTCTACCGTTTGTTAGATCTGTTGAACAGGTAGCTGACATTTTAACAAAGGCAGTGGCAAGCAAACCATTTGAAGAGATTCTAGAGAAAATTGGAATGACGGATATATACGTGCCTTCGTGAGGGGGAGTGTTAACAGTACACTCAGCAAATGCCATAGCAGATCCGGAAGACTAACAAGGAAAAAATAAATCACATAGACGTGCAGGAGCAGAAGCAGAAGGATAGCTATAGATTATTTTCTCATTGATTACAAAATAATATATGTATTTCCTTCTAAGTTTAGAATTGTTTCTAAAGGAACGATTACCATGCCAGATTATATAGGATGGCTTTCTGTACTGTAAATTAAGTTGAATGAAATAAAAGAAAGGGAGGGAGGTTTGGGGAGTCTTGTGTTATTTAGATTTATACACTAAAATTGTCAACTTGGTATGCATTTAATCCAACTAATAGGTAAACAAACGAGTTGTTTGTACTCATACAGCTAACTGGCATATACATGGAATTATTCGAAATTGATTCTGTGCACTTCACTAATGATCCCCACATAAGACCGTGTATGTAGTAGGCTTCTTTCAAAATTGAAAAAGATGGTGATACTGTCGGAACAGTGCAACTGCTTTGGACAAATCTTTCAGTCACGACATTGATATACTTGAGCTGTGAATCAATTTTAGTAACAATATACTTCTCTGGTTGAAAGATTTGAAGAATAGTTCTGTTCCCTTCACAGTTTAGCTCGTATTTAGGACCAGCAATTTTGCATGCTGAAGCATCAGATTTCAGGTAGAATGGGTACTTTATTTGCAGATGTCCACATGAAGATTGAAATGATGGATAGCATTTTGGGTTTATAATCGATGGGAGACATGAGGTTTGTTCAACAAGGGAAAGAAGAAGCCATGAGAGAAGGAAAAGAGAAGCAGATAGAGGTTTCATCTGCATGGCTGTATTTAGACAAAATAAAACTAGTTCTATATATATGTTGGGTAAGTTTCTTCAGAGGTCCCCAATCTTTAATAATTAAACTCAAGGCAAAAAATTCGGAGATACTCTTATATATGTTGATACGTATTAGCGATATTATCATAAATATCAACAAGATAAGAAAAATATCGGTATCGGGATTTTTTGTTTTTTGATGGTTACAGGC
>JARJHM010001403.1:0-30478 GCA_033356055.1 Carex pumila | reverse complement strand
TGAAAGGTACTAGTAGGAAGTAATAGTAGTAGTAAGTAAATAAGTGTTGTTAAGTAAAACCAACCTAGTAGATGCACACCTGCACCGAGCTACGAGGGAAAAGCGGAAGGCGCAACTGCGATCTGACCAAAGGGAAAACACGAGCGAAAAACCGTAGGGGCAGCTAACAACTGGGTTATTTTATTTCATAAAACCCAGTTGCGACTTCAACTAAATATTTTAAGGGTTTTCGCTCTTGTGCTCAGTCGTACAGAAAAACTCGGGGGATACTCGTTTTTCTGTACTCCTTCTTGTAAAGGAGTGATGTTGCCGAAGGGAACGAGCGAGTAAAATAGGCAAATTGGTAAAGCCCCGCTACGCGGGCCTTAATTAGCTACGGGATCCAGTCGGGGCGGTACGGGAGGGCTTTTTTTTTTACTGGGTTTTTTCAAAAACCCAGTTTTAGGTTCAGCTGAGTTAAACCCCTCCCTCCCAGCTCAATCGCCGCTAGGGCTCGCAAGAGATTTTAAACCTGAATCTCCTTGGAGAGCTCGCTCAATCGCCGCTCGGGCTGACAACACTTATTTAATCTACTATCCTTTGGACAGCCCCACTCAATCGGCGTGGGGTGCCTCAGACTTGTTACAACTACTTACTCATAAACTGCTCCTAACCTTGTTTTGTGTTCTAACTAGCATTTTAACAAGAAAAGGAGCTATACAAGTAAGAAAATCAACAATGGTACAAACAGTACCTACAACAAACCAAGACCAACAACGGTATGCACAAATACAAGAATTTGGGTCACACATGCCCAGGTCATCCATACGGCTATACAGAGAGCCAATACCTATGAACAGCCACAGAAAACCCCCAAAATAGAAGCAGACAAAACAACGATTGGATAAATTCCAAGATCAAGACGAAACGTTACAGTATAATATACCTACAGTCTCAGATATACAAGGTACAAGCATGGTTCAACACCCCGACATTTAATCCTGCTTCTACGCCACACAGGCTGAAGTAGGATCGCTCTTGCTGCACCCCCGGGCCATAGCAGAGAACACATACACGCCTTCTCAGGCTACACAAACACTACAAGAATGTGTGTATCTGAGGGTAAGGGCACGTGGGCACACACAGCCTAACCCGGATCAACCCAAAGAGCATACATTCACCCATCCCATGCAAGTACCACGTATAAATGAGGCTAAGGGAAAAGTTTACCTTGACGCCTAGTCATGATTGAAGAAGATAACCAAGCAAGCTTCCAGAACCTTCAATGCCTTACTTGAAATTCCGAAACCTGCAATCAGAGTACAACACACGACTCAAGAGGAATTTCATTGACGTATAAAAGATACACTGGGGGCACCTGGCTGAGTTGTTCAATCCCTAAGGTCTTCACACCTCACCCAGGTGGGGGGCATTTGTTGTACCCTAAAAAGTTGCTAATTAAATAAATAGAAATTGGCAGCAATTTTATAATGCTTAGAAAATGCTAAATGTGCATAAAATCTTCTCAAAATGGAGGGAAATGGCATATTGGAGTTCATGGTAATATTCTACATGTAAAACCATGAATTTTGATATTTTATACAAATTCTAACTCAAAATAGTTGAAGAGTTATGAATTTTCAAAGGAAATGCTGACATAGCAGCTTCTGAGTGGTGCCACATGGCTCTGGGTACCCCTAGCAATAATCTTGGCTTCTCTGGGTGCAATCTGGAGCACCTAAGCCTAAACCTGACCTCTGGGGCCCATTGTCAGCCTCACATGGCTATTTTCGCTGAAACTCGGATATGAGTGAACTCAGCGCATGGAAAATGAACTCCATATGCCAAGCTGACAGTGAAACGGTGCATCATACGCCTAGGCCAGCTGAATTAGAAAGAGAAGCGCTGAGTTTAAACTCAACTCAGCGCCTTTAGTCCCTTTGTTTTGCACACTCTTGGTGCACTATGAGCCATTCCACTGCCCTCCTGTGCGGCCTACAACGCACCAAGTTCACCTATGATCAAACAAAGGAAAGCGTCGGGTTTGAGCCACTGACGAGTGGGACCCGAGACCCTGACTCCTTCTTCCCTTCTTTTCTCATCCTGAGCCCCAATTGAAGCTCAAAATTCATGGAAATGAAAGGAGAATTGATCAAGAGCTCACCTAAGGTTGAAAAGGGGATGTAATCTCTATTCTTCTCTGCTTTCTCTTGAGCACGAACTGCTTCCCTTTCTTCTAATTAAACCCAAGAAGAAAAGAGATTGACAAGATGGTTGAGTCAAATTAGGCAAAATTAAGACTCAGGGATTGAGATAAGATCTCTTAAGCATGTCACGATGCTATCTCAAATGTCAATTTGATTAGTAGCATATCAATTTAAGTCTATACATGAAAGGTGCATGGTGCAACTCGGTTGCAGTGCAAACGGACTCAATTGGCTACTTGAATGGTAAATTGGCCCTTAGAACATCATAAGGGAGTTAAAACGATGCTCTCTGTCATCCTTGCATGCTATGAAGCTCAATAATCGAGAAAGGCCCATGTTAAGCCTCAAAATGGCTCGGGTCCAACACAACATGGCTTGTTAGCTATTAACAGCTCCTCCTGGTCCCCAGGACACATGCCTAGAGCACCTGAAGTCAGTCCAAAATAGGAGAATCTTCCTCTGCACAATGGAAACATACAATTCATCACACTCCTTCGATATGGTAGTACATCCAAGGGTTATTGATGCCCAGAACTGTTTTCAATGCAATCAAAGGGTCTGAATTGATCCAGCATATAACAAATGATGTGTATGATGATAATTGGGTGATCCCTTGCACAAATACACATGGAATGAAGCCAGTCAACCACAGACATTTGATCAAGCACCTCTGGTCAAGATGAGACCACCTCAGCCAATGTAGTTCAAAACCCTAGCTCATAGCCTATAAAAAGGCACCTCAAATGAGGAAGAAAGAGAGAACCAAGACACCTGAAGGAGAAGAGAGACAATTGAAACACACACACCACACATATACACACACCTACATACATACATTGGTGCACACATACACCATAAGCTCCCTCTGTGATAAAGAAGCCTAATTTATAGGTAATTAGAGCTTGGATTCAATGTAAGGCCCTTGGGGGTCAAGTTGTATTCCTTTCATGGCTAATAAAATTTGTTTCCTTTGAAATTTGGCTATTTTCTTTACATTTCTCTTGTTCTTTTATATTCTATTCTGATGCTCTCTTCTAAAATCATTTAAATACACATAAAAAGGTGTATAAACATCTAAAATACAAAAATCCACTATTTTGATACAAGTCTTTCATAAAAATCACATTTTTAGTGTATTTTCTATATTTTCTTTTTACTCTTTTCTTTCCTGTCTCCTTTGATCATTTTTGTAAATTGATTAAGGGCTAGGATGAGCCAACTGGCATCCTTGCTCATCTAACCCCTTGATTTCTTTGATTAAAAATGATTAAAAAAGGAATAAAGTGACTTAAACAAAAGATAAACACACAAGAGCTATTCAAAGTGAGCCAGCATGGCATCCTTTATAGTTCTCAACCCAATGATCATTTGAGAAGGCCTATTTGCAAATGAAGTTAGAGAAATAGTGAAGTTATGCTGCCAAAATAGCTAATTTCCCTATTTTGAAGGGTTCATTTGCAAATAGTGAGAAACTGAGGTCCAAAGTGTAAAAAGACAACAATCATACTGCTACATGTCATTTACATCTTTGAATCCATGAAGTTTTGATGATAATGCCTTGAAATCAAGTGTGAATGTGCCAAAATATGATTTTTAAAACAATCAGGGTCTTCCTGCATATTTCCAGGCTCTGACATGGTTAAAATATATCAAAAGGATGATTCTCCTCTAATCCTCATTTTATGTGTTTCTAGTATGAAAACAGTGGCTTAAAGCCCCTTGAAAACCTGTTCTGAACCAAACCAGACCTTAAAGGGACTAGTACCAGTCCCCAGTACCATGATAAACTTAGCCTCAGCACCTAATTGTATTAGAGATGCCACTGGTACAATATAAGCACTTAAAAACAGTGAAATGACCTCTGCTGGTAAATCTGACAGCTCAGATCAGCACAAAAGTCAAAATAAAAATTGGACTTCACAGTCAGATAGAACATCAAAACACATGAAATTGATATAAAGTTTGCATCATTTGGACTTTCCTACACAAAGTTATGATCTGTCAAAGTTCAACTTTTTAAAAATGAAATTCTGTAATTAAAATGGTAAAATTACCATGCATGCCCCTCACATTGATCAAGCCATTTGAGTGAACTGCACAGCTCAGAATAACCTCAAATTTGGAACAAAAATCCTTGACATATACATCTTTGAACCTATGAAATAAAAATCACATCTCTTGTATAAAATTCAAAGGAAAATGATATATAAACATTGAAAAATACATGTGCTTCATGCTAACTTCATTCAGAATCTAACCTTGTACAAACCAAAGCCTCTAAGCTCATCTAAACCATTCCAAATGACATAAGTGACTCTCCTGGATACTCAATTTGATTTGAAATCCTTTGTATCAGCCATTGGTACCAAGCTAGAACTGAAACCGAAGTGATAAAACCCAAATCATGTTCTAACCCCTTCTAAATGCAAAATTAACACTCCCAATGTCTTCTGTGTCTCCACACGATCTCAAATTACCAATCAATTGAAGGAAACCCCAAAGAAATCGATTAAAATCAATCTGGAACTCAATCGGTACCGACAGGTACTGTAGATGCCTATTCCGCCGCCTTCGATGGCCGACAATGGTACCAATCAACTCCTGACATCAAGGCGATCACAACCATGCCTTTGGCCGACGCCGCCGTGGCCTAAATCTGCCGGACTCAGTTCATCGAAGATGAACCCTAAGCCGATAACCTTTGAGCACGATTCTCAAAGCAAGAAACACGGATCTTAAAGCAATCTGCTTAATCGAATGACCAAATTCAAAAATCAAATCCAACGGCTCTCTGACAGCATGGGACCCGCTTGTTAGTTTGAATAAACTCCCTTGCACTAATGTCTAAGCCCAAATGAGTGGTATCTGTGCTCTGCGCACTAATTAATAGCCCAATGCACATCTCAAAGGCCCAAAAGCCCAAATCTCAAAGCCCATTTAATTAAATCATCTCTGCACTAATCTCAAAGCCCAATGATCTCAATCCAATGGCTTGTGCACATCTCAAAGGCCCAAAAGCACAAATCTCAAGGCTCTGCACTAATCTTAAAGTCCACATGTGACCAAATGAAGCCCTTTTGCATATAAACCCCTCTGTTTATTAAAAATATGCAGAGAAGCCCTCTTAAATTTACACAAAGGCCCCTGTCGGCATAAAACTTTTTCAAACAAGCCCTTAAAGGCCCAATTTTTATTCCAGGCCTTGTCAAAAGCTCAAATCACAGCCTCAGGCCCCTGGGAAATTACAAACAAGTCCCTGAAACATAAAAAAGTTTACAAATGGGTCCTTTCAAGTCCTTTTTAACCATAACTTTTTCATACTAAGTCCAAATCAACTCAAATCAATCCCAAATGAACCCAAATTCAATTTTCTATGATTCTAAATAATATTTGAACATATCCAAGTTCCAGACATAAACTGAAATGACCAAAATGCCCCTCTCTTGACATATTTTTATAAATAAAAAATATAAAAATGATATTTAAATGCTCCTTTCAAATTAAAAACATATAAATGACATTCCTCACGAATATTCTTATATTTTAAAAATAAAAATCCATATTTTCATGAGCATATCATGGTAACTGACCAAAATGAAGTCCAAAATTAAATGAGAACCAACCGCACGACCCAAGTAAATCATACATGAGCCCCTTTTAGCACCATTATTCGGTTTAATCCAAATAGGAACACATCCCGGAATGCATGAGGTCTTCAGATAGGCTCGAAAGGTCTTTCTGATGTAATTAACGGCGGGGGCTTGCGCCCATCGGAAGTAAAACGTCCTCACAATAAAAAATAATAAAACCTCCGACAACTGATCATGAACGTAGCCTGTCACAAAGGGTGAACCAGAAGGAATGCAGAAAGAAATACCGGGCGAATGCCTTCCCCTAAGTTCGGTGACCTGCTCACGTTCACTTCAAAGAACCAGAGCACTGAACCCAGCCGGGAGTATCTCTGCTCACCCACAAATGAAAACCCGCACCATTAGCTAACCTGACGCCGTGCAACTTTCTGCGCCCTACAAGCTCGAAAACAGTCCAGTGGCAAGCGAAAGCGACTAACCTGACGCCGTGCAACTTTCTGCACCCTACAAGCCCGAAAACAGTCCAGTGGTAAGCGAAAGCGGCTAACCTGACGCCGTGCAACTTTCTGTGCCCTACAAGCCCGAAAACAGTCCAGCGGCAAGTGAAAGCGGCTAACGTTGGGCAAAAGTGCCCCAAAGCAATTCAGTTGGGGAAAATTAAGCGGATGCAGCAAAGGGTTGGGGAACACTAAGCGGATATGGCCAAGCATCGGTGAAAAAGGGCCCGAAAAATGTCCAGCGACAAGCGTAAGCGGGTAACGTTGGGCAAAAGTGACCCGAAAACAGTTCAACTGGGGAAAATCAAGCGGATGCGATAAAGCATTGGGGAAAACTAAGCGGATATGGCCAAACATCGGTGAAAAATCCCCTAAAATCAGTCCAGCAGTAAGCGGAAGGGGCTAACGTTAGGCAAATGTGACCCGAAAAGAGTTCAGTTGGGGAAAATTAAGCGGATGCGGCAAAGCATTGGGGAAAACTCAGCGGATACGGCCAAGCGTCGGTGAAAAAGGGCTCGAAAACAGTCCAGCGGCAAGCGAAAGCAGGTAACGTTGGGCAAAAGTGACCCGAAAACAGTTCAACTGGGGAAAATCAAGCGGATTCGATAAAGCATTGGGGAAAACTAAGCGGATATGGCCACGCATCTGTGAAAAATATCCTGCAAGCAATCTAGCGGCAAGTGAAAGTGGCTAGCGTTGGACAAAATTGACCCGAAAACAGTTCAGTTGGGGAAAATTAAGCGGATGCGGCAAAGCATTGGGGAAAACTAAGCGGATACGGCCTAGCGTCGGTGAAAAAGGACTCGAAAACAGTCCAGCGACAAGTGGAAGCGGCTAACATTGGGCAAAAGTGACCCGAAAATAATTCAGCTGGAGAAAATTAAGCGGATGCGACAAAGCGTTAGGGAAACTAAGTGGATACGGCCACGCATCTGTGAAAAATATCCCGCAAACAATCTAGCGGCAAGCGTTGGGCAAAATTAACCCGAAAACAGTTCAGTTGGGAAAAATTAAGCGGATGCGGCAAAGCATTGGGGAAAACTAAGCGGATACGGCCTAACATCGGTGAAAAAAGACTCAAAAATAGTCCAGCGACAAGCGAAAGCGGCTAGCGTTGGGCAAAAGTGACCCGAAAATAGTTCAGCTGGGGAAAATTAAGCAGATGCAGCAAAGCGTTGGGGAAAACTAAGCGGATACAGCCAAGTGTCGGTAAAAAAGGGCCCGAAAAATTTCCAGCGACAAGCAGAATCTTCTAACATTGGGCAAAAGTGACCCGAAAACAGTTCAGCTGGGGAAAAATTAAGCGGATGCGGCAAAACATTGGGGAAAACTAAGCAGATACGGACAAGCGTCGGTGAAAAATCCCCCAAAAACAGTCTAGCGGTAAGCAGAAGCGGCTACTGTTGGGCAAAAGTGACTCGAAAACCATTCAGTTGGGGAAAATTAAGTGGATGGAGCCAAGCGTCGTTAAAAAAGGGCCCGAAAAATATCCAGCGGTAAGCGGAAGCGGGTATCGTTGGGACAAAGTGACCCAAAAACTGTTCAGCTTGGGAAAATCAAGCGGATGCGACAAAGCATTGGGAAAAACTAAACGGATAAGGCCAAACATCGGTGAAAAATCCCCTAAAAACAGTCCAGCAGTAATCGGAAGGGGCTAACGTTGGGCCAAAGTGACCCGAAAACAGTTCAGTTGGGAAAAATTAAGCGGATGCAGCAAAGCGTTGGGGAAAACTAAGCGGATACGGCCAAGCGTCGGTAAAAAAAGGCCCAAAAAATGTCCAGCGGCAAGCGGAATCTTCTAACGTTGCGCAAAAGTGACCCGAAAACAGATCAGCTGGGGAAAATCAAGCGAATGCGAAAAAATGTTGGGGAAAACTAAGCGGATACGGCCAAGCGTCGGTGAAAAATCCCCCAAAAACTGTCCAGCGGTAAGCAGAAGCGGCTACCATTGGGCAAAAGTGACCTGAAAACCATTCAGTTGGGGAAAAATTAAGCGGATGCAGCAAAGCATTGGGGAAAGCTAAGCGGATATGGCCTAGCGTCGGTAAAAAGGGGCTCGAAAAATGTCCAGCGACAAGCGGAAGCAAGTAACGTTGGGCAAAAGTGACCCGAAAACAGTTCAGTTGGGGAAAATCAAGCAGATGCGACAAAGCATTGGGGAAAACTAAGCGGATATGGCCAAACGTCGGTGAAAAATCCCCTAAAATCAGTTCAACAGTAAGCAGAAGTGGCTAACGTTGGGTAAAAGTGACCCGAAAAGAGTTCAATTGGGGAAAATTAAGCGGATGCGGCAAACCATTGGGGAAAACTAAGCGGATACGGCCAAGCGTCGGTGAAAAAGGGCTCGAAAACAGTCCAACGGCAAGCGGAAGCGGCTAAAGTTGGGCGAAAGTGACCCGAAAACAGTTCAACTGGAGAAAATTAAGCGGATGCGGCAAAGTGTTGGGGAAACTAAGTGGATACGGCTACGCATCTCTGAAAAATATCCCGAAAGCAACCTAGCGGCAAGCGAAAGTGGCTAGCATTGGGCAAAATTGACCCAAAAACAGATCAGTTGGGGAAAATTAAGCGGATGCGGCAAAGCATTGGGGAAAATTAAGCTGATACGGTCTAGCGTCGGTGAAAAAGGACTCGAAAACAGTCCAGTGACAAGCGGAAGTGGCTAACGTTGGGCAAAAGTGACCCGAAAATAGTTCAGCTGGGGAAAATTAAGCGGATGCAGCAAAGCATTGGGGAAAACTAAGCGGATACGGCCAAGCGTCGGTAAAAAAGGGCCTGAAAAATTTCCAGCGGCAATCATAATCTTCTAACATTGGGCAAATATGACCCGAAAACAGTTCAACTGGGGAAAATCAAGCGGATGCGGCAAAACGTTGGGGAAAATTAAGCACATACGGCCAAGCATCGGTGAAAAATCCCCCAAAAACAGTCCAGCGGTAAGCAAAGGCGGCTACCGCTGGGCAAAAGTGACCCAAAAACCATTCAGTTGGGGAAAATTAAGTGGATCGAGCAAAGCGTTGGGGAAAACTAAGCGGATACGGCCAAGTGTCATTAAAAAAGGGCCCTAAAAATGTCCAGTGGCAAGCAGAAGCGGGTAACATTGGGCAAAAGTGACACGAAAACTATTAAGCTGGGGAAAATCAAGCGGATGCGACAAAGTATTGGGAAAAACTAAGCGGATACGGCCAAACATCGGTGAAAAGTCCCCTAAAAACAGTCCAGCATTAATCAGAAGGGGCTAACGTTGGGCAAAAGTGACCCGAAAACAGTTCAGTTGGGAAACATTAAGCGGATGCAGCAAAGCGTTGGGGAAAACTAAGCGAATACAGCCAAGCGTCGGTAAAAAAAGGCCCAAAAAATGTCGAGCAACAAGCGGAATCTTCTAACGTTGCGTAAAAGTGACCCGAAAACAGATTAGCTGGGGAAAATCAAGCGAATGCGACAAAATGTTGGGAAAAACTAAGCAGATACGGCCATGCGTCGGTGAAAAAGTCCCCAAAAACTCTCCAGCGGTAAGCAGAAGCGGCTACCGTTGGGCAAAAGTGACTCAAAAACAATTCAGCTGGAGAAAATTAAGCGGATACGGCATAGCGTTGGGGAAACTAAGTGGATACAGCCACGCATCTGTGAAAAATATCCTGCAAACAAACTAGCGGCTAGTGAAAGTGGCTAGCGTTGGGCAAAATTGACCCGAAAACAGTTCAGTTTGGGAAAATTAAGCGGATGCGGCAAAGCATTGGGGAAAACTAAGCGGATACGGCCTAGCGTCGGTGAAAAAAGACTCGAATATAGTCCAGCGACAAGCGAAAGCGGCTACTGTTGGGCAAAGTGTTGGGGAAACTAAGTGGATACGGTTACGCATCTCTGAAAAATATTCCGAAAGCAACCTAGCGGCAAGCGAAAGCGGCTAGCATCGGGCAAAATTGACCCAAAACCAGATCAATTGGGGAAAATTAAGCAGATGCGGCAAAGCATTGGGGAAAATTAAGCGGATACGGTCTAGCGTCGGTGAAAAAGGACTCAAAAACAGTCCAGCGACAAGCGGAAGCGGCTAACGTTGGCCAAAAGTGACCCGAAAATAGTTCAGCTGGGGAAAATTAAGCGGATGCAGCAAAGCATTGGGGAAAACTAAGCGGATACGGCCAAGCGTCGGTAAAAAAGGGCCTGAAAAATTTCCAGCGGCAATCATAATCTTCTAACATTGGGCAAATGTGACCCGAAAACAGTTCAGCTGGGGAAAATCAAGCGGATGCGGCAAAACGTTGGGGAAAATTAAGCACATACGGCCAAGCGTCGGTGAAAAATCCCCCAAAAACAGTCCAGCGGTAAGCAAAGGCGGCTACCGTTGGGCAAAAGTGACCCAAAAACCATTCAGTTGGGGAAAATTAAGTGGATCGAGCAAAGCGTTGGGGAAAACTAAGCGGATACGGCCAAGTGTCATTAAAAAAGGGCCCTAAAAATGTCCAGTGGCAAGCAGAAGCGGGTAACGTTGGGCAAAAGTGACACGAAAACTATTAAGCTGGGGAAAATCAAGCGGATGCGACAAAGTATTGGGAAAAACTAAGCGGATACGGCCAAACATCGGTGAAAAGTCCCCTAAAAACAGTCCAGCGTTAATCAGAAGGGGATAACGTTGGGCCAAAGTGACCCGAAAACAGTTCAGTTGGGAAAAATTAAGTGGATGCAGCAAAGCGTTAGGGAAAACTAAGCGAATACAGCCAAGCGTCGGTAAAAAAAGGCCCAAAAAATGTCGAGCGGCAAGCGGAATCTTCTAACGTTGCGTAAAAGTGACCCGAAAACAGATTAGCTGGGGAAAATCAAGCGAATGCGACAAAATGTTGGGTAAAACTAAGCAGATACGGCCATGCGTCGGTGAAAAATCCCCCAAAAACTGTCCAGCGGTAAGCAGAAGCGGCTACCGTTGGGCAAAATTGACCTGAAAACCATTCAGTTGGGGAAAAATTAAGCGGATGCAGCAAAGCGTTGGGGAAAGCTAAGCAGATATGGCCAAGCGTCGGTAAAAAAGGGCTCGAAAAATGTCCAGCGACAAGCGGAAGCAAGTAACGTTGGGCAAAAGTGACCCGAAAACAGTTCAGTTGGGAAAAATCAAGCAGATGCGACAAAGCATTGGGGAAAACTAAGCGGATATGGCCAAACGTCGGTGAAAAATCCCCTAAAATCAGTTCAACAGTAAGCGGAAGTGGCTAATGTTGGGTAAAAGTGACCCGAAAAGAGTTCAATTGGGGAAAATTAAGCGGATGCGGCAAAGCATTGGGGAAAACTAAGCGGATACGGCCAAGCGTCGGTGAAAAAGGGTTCGAAAATAGTCCAGTGGCAAGCGGAAGCGGCTAACGTTGGGCGAAAGTGATCCGAAAACAGTTCAACTGGAGAAAATTAAGCGGATGCGGCAAAGTGTTGGGGAAACTAAGTGGATACGGCTACGCATCTCTGAAAAATATTCCGAAAGCAACCTAGCAGCAAGCGAAAGCGGCTAGCATCGGGCAAAATTGACCCAAAAACATATCAGCTGGGGAAAATTAAGCGGATTCGGCAAAGCATTGGGGAAAATTAAGCGGATACAGTCTAGCGTCGGTGAAGAAGAACTCGAAAACAGTCCAGCGACAAGCGGAAGCGGCTAACGTTGGGCAAAAGTGACCCGAAAATAGTTCAGCTGGGGAAAATTAAGCGGATGTAGCAAAGCATTGGGGAAAACTAAGCGGATACGGCCAAGCGTCGGTAAAAAAGGGCCTGAAAAATTTCCAATGGCAAGCAGAAGTGGGTAACGTTGGACAAAAGTGACACGAAAACTATTAAGCTGGGGAAAATCAAGCGGATGCGACAAAGTATTGGGAAAAATTAAGCGAATACGGCCAAACATCGATGAAAAGTCCCCTAAAAACAGTTCAGCGGTAATCAGAAGGGGCTAACGTTGGGCAAAAGTGACCCGAAAACAGTTCAGTTGGGAAAAATTCAGCGGATGCAGCAAAGTGTCGGGGAAAACTAAGCGAATACAGCCAAGCGTCAGTAAAAAAAGGCCCAAAAAATGTCGAGCGGCAAGCAGAATCTTCTAACATTGCGTAAAAGTGACCCGAAAACAGATTAGCTGGGGAAAATCAAGCGAATGCGACAAAATGTTGGGAAAAACTAAGCAGATATGGCCATGCGTCGGTGAAAAATCCCCCAAAAACTGTCCAGCGGTAAACAGAAGCGGCTACCTTTGGGCAAAAGTGACCAGAAAACCATTCAGTTGGAGAAAATTAAGCGGATGCAGCAAAGCGTTGGGGAAAACTAAGCGAATATGGCCAAGCGTCGATAAAAAAGGGCCCGAAAAATGTCCAGCGGCAAGCGGAAGCGGGTAACGTTGGGCAAAAGTGACCCGAAAACAGTTCAGCTGGGGAAAGTCAAGCGGATGCGACAAAGCATTAGGGAAAACTAAGCGGATACGGCCAAATGTCGGTGAAAAATACCCTAAAATTAGTCCAGCAGTAAGCGGAAGGGGCTAACGTTGGGTAAAAGTGACCCGAAAAGAGTTCAATTGGGGAAAATTAAGCGGATGCGGCAAAGCATTGGGGAAAACTAAGCGGATACGGCCAAGCGTCAGTGAAAAAGAGCTCGAAAACAATCCATTGGCGGAAGCGGCTAATGTTGGGCAAAAGTGACCCGAAAACAGTTCAGCTGGAGAAAATTAAGCGGATGCGGCAAAGCGTTGGGGAAACTAAGTGGATACGGCCACGCATCTGTGAAAAATATCCCGCAAACAATCCCCAATGCTTTGCCGCATCCGCTTAATTTTCCCCAATTGAACTCTTTTCGGGTCACTTTTACCCAACGTTAGCCCCTTCCGCTTACTGCTGGACTAATTTTAGGGGATTTTTCACCGACATTTGGCCGTATCCGCTTAGTTTTCCCTAATGCTTTGTCGCATCCGCTTGACTTTCCCCAGCTGAACTGTTTTCGGGTCACTTTTGCCCAACGTTACCCGCTTCCGCTTGCCGCTGGACATTTTTCGGGCCCTTTTTTATCGACGCTTGGCCATATTCGCTTAGTTTTCCCCAACGCTTTGCTGCATCCGCTTAATTTTCTCCAACTGAATGGTTTTCTGGTCACTTTTGCCCAAAGGTAGCCGCTTCTGTTTACCGCTGGACAGTTTTTGGGGGATTTTTCACCGACGCATGGCCATATCTGCTTAGTTTTTCCCAACATTTTGTCGCATTCGCTTGATTTTCCCCAGCTAATCTGTTTTCGGGTCACTTTTACGCAATGTTAGAAGATTCCGCTTGCCGCTCGACATTTTTTGGGCCTTTTTTTACCGACGCTTGGCTGTATTCGCTTAGTTTTCCCCGACGCTTTGCTGCATCCGCTGAATTTTTCCCAACTGAACTGTTTTCGGGTCACTTTTGCCCAACGTTAGCCCCTTCTGATTACCGCTGAACTGTTTTTAGGGGACTTTTCATCGATGTTTGGCCGTATTCGCTTAATTTTTCCCAATACTTTGTCGCATCCGCTTGATTTTCCCCAGCTTAATAGTTTTCGTGTCACTTTTGTCCAACGTTACCCACTTCTGCTTGCCATTGGAAATTTTTCAGGCCCTTTTTTACCGACGCTTGGCCGTATCCGCTTAGTTTTCCCCAATGCTTTGCTACATCCGCTTAATTTTCCCCAGCTGAACTATTTTCGGGTCACTTTTGCCCAACGTTAGCCGCTTCCGCTTGTCGCTGGACTGTTTTCGAGTTCTTCTTCACCGACGCTAGACTGTATCCGCTTAATTTTCCCCAATGCTTTGCCGCATCCGCTTAATTTTCCCCAGCTGATATGTTTTTGGGTCAATTTTGCCCGATGCTAGCCGCTTTCGCTTGCCGCTAGGTTGCTTTCGGAATATTTTTTAGAGATGCGTAGCCGTATCCACTTAGTTTCCCCAACACTTTGCCGCATCCGCTTAATTTTCTCCAGTTGAACTGTTTTCGGATCACTTTCGCCCAACGTTAGCCGCTTCCGCTTGCCGCTGGACTATTTTCGAGCCCTTTTTCACCGACGCTTGGCCGTATCTGCTTAGTTTTCCCCAATGCTTTGCCGCATCCGCTTAATTTTCCCCAATTGAACTCTTTTCGGGTCACTTTTACCCAACGTTAGCCACTTCCGCTTACTGTTGAACTGATTTTAGGGGATTTTTCACCGACGTTTGGCCATATCCGCTTAGTTTTCCCCAATGCTTTGTCGCATCTGCTTGATTTTTCCCAACTGAACTATTTTCGGGTCACTTTTGCCCAACGTTACTTGCTTCCGCTTGTCGCTGGACATTTTTCGAGCCCTTTTTTACCGACGCTTGGCCATATCCGCTTAGCTTTCCCCAACGCTTTGCTGCATCCGCTTAATTTTTCCCCAACTGAATGGTTTTCAGGTCAATTTTGCCCAACGGTAGCCGCTTCTGCTTACCGCTGGACAGTTTTTGGGGGATTTTTCACCGACGCATGGCCGTATCTGCTTAGTTTTTCCCAACATTTTGTCGCATTCGCTTGATTTTCCCCAGCTAATCTGTTTTCGGGTCACTTTTACGCAACGTTAGAAGATTCCGCTTGCCGCTCGACATTTTTTGGGCCTTTTTTTACCGACGCTTGGCTGTATTCGCTTAGTTTTCCCCAACGCTTTGCTGCATCCGCTTAATTTTTCCCAACTGAACTGTTTTCGGGTCACTTTTGCCCAACGTTAGCCCCTTCTGATTAACGCTGGACTGTTTTTAGGGGACTTTTCACCGATGTTTGGCCGTATCCGCTTAGTTTTTCCCAATACTTTGTCGCATCCGCTTGATTTTCCCCAGCTTAATAGTTTTCGTGTCACTTTTGCCCAACGTTACCCGCTTCTGCTTGCCACTGGACATTTTTAGGGCCCTTTTTTAACGACACTTGGCCGTATCCGCTTAGTTTTCCCCAACGCTTTGCTCGATCCACTTAATTTTCCCCAACTGAATGGTTTTTGGGTCACTTTTGCCCAACGGTAGCCGCTTTGCTTACCGCTGGACTGTTTTTGGGGATTTTTCACCGACGCTTGGCCGTATGTGCTTAATTTTCCCCAACGTTTTGCCGCATCCGCTTGATTTTCCCCAGCTGAACTGTTTTCGGGTCACATTTGCCCAATGTTAGAAGATTATGATTGCCGCTGGAAATTTTTCAGGCCCTTTTTTACCGACGCTTGGCCGTATCCGCTTAGTTTTCCCCAATGCTTTGCTGCATCCGCTTAATTTTCCCCAGCTGAACTATTTTCGGGTCACTTTTGGCCAACGTTAGCCGCTTCCGCTTGTCGCTGGACTGTTTTTGAGTCCTTTTTCACCGACGCTAGACCGTATCCGCTTAATTTTCCCCAATGCTTTGCCGCATCTGCTTAATTTTCCCCAATTGATCTGGTTTTGGGTCAATTTTGCCCGATGCTAGCCGCTTTCGCTTGCCGCTAGGTTGCTTTCGGAATATTTTTCAGAGATGCGTAACCGTATCCACTTAGTTTCCCCAACACTTTGCCCAACAGTAGCCGCTTTCGCTTGTCGCTGGACTATATTCGAGTCTTTTTTCACCGACGCTAGGCCGTATCCGCTTAGTTTTCCCCAATGCTTTGCCGCATCCGCTTAATTTTCCCAAACTGAACTGTTTTCGGGTCAATTTTGCCCAACGCTAGTTGCTTCCGCTTGTCGCTGGACATTTTTCGAGCCCTTTTTTACCGACGCTTGGCCATATCCGCTTAGCTTTCCCCAACGCTTTGCTGCATCCGCTTAATTTTTCCCCAACTGAATGGTTTTCAGGTCAATTTTGCCCAACGGTAGCCGCTTCTGCTTACCACTGGACAGTTTTTGGGGGATTTTTCACCGACGCATGGCCGTATCTGCTTAGTTTTTCCCAACATTTTGTCGCATTCGCTTGATTTTCCCCAGCTAATCTGTTTTCGGGTCACTTTTACGCAACGTTAGAAGATTCCGCTTGCCGCTCGACATTTTTTGGGCCTTTTTTTACCGACGCGTGGCTGTATTCGCTTAGTTTTCCCCAACGCTTTGCTGCATCCGCTTAATTTTTCCCAACTGAACTGTTTTCGGGTCACTTTTGCCCAACGTTAGCCCCTTCTGATTAACGCTGGACTGTTTTTAGGGGACTTTTCACCGATGTTTGACCGTATCCGCTTAGTTTTTCCCAATACTTTGTCGCATCCGCTTGATTTTCCCCAGCTTAATAGTTTTCGTGTCACTTTTGCCCAACGTTACCCGCTTCTGCTTGCCACTGGACATTTTTAGGGCCCTTTTTTAACGACACTTGGCCGTATCCGCTTAGTTTTCCCCAACGCTTTGCTCGATCCACTTAATTTTCCCCAACTGAATGGTTTTTGGGTCACTTTTGCCCAACGGTAGCCGCTTTTGCTTACCGCTGGACTGTTTTTGGGGGATTTTTCACCGACGCTTGGCCGTATGTGCTTAATTTTCCCCAACGTTTTGCTGCATCCGCTTGATTTTCCCCAGCTGAACTGTTTTCGGGTCACATTTGCCCAATGTTAGAAGATTATGATTGCCGCTGGAAATTTTTCAGGCCCTTTTTTACCGACGCTTGGCCGTATCCGCTTAGTTTTCCCCAATGCTTTGCTGCATCCGCTTAATTTTCCCCAGCTGAACTATTTTCGGGTCACTTTTGCCCAACGTTAGCCGCTTCCGCTTGTCACTGGACTGTTTTCGAGTCCTTTTTTCACCGACGCTAGACCGTATCCGCTCAATTTTCCCCAATGCTTTGCCGCATCCGCTTAATTTTCCCCAACTGATCTGTTTTTGGGTCAATTTTGCCCGATGCTAGCCGCTTTCGCTTGCCGCTAGGTTGCTTTCGGGATATTTTTCAGAGATGCGTAGCCGTATCCACTTAGTTTCCCCAACACTTTGCCGCATCCGCTTAATTTTCTCCAGTTGAACTGTTTTCGGGTCACTTTCGCCCAACGTTAGCCACTTCCGCTTGCCATTGGACTGTTTTCGAGCCCTTTTTCACCGACGCTTGGCCGTATCCGCTTAGTTTTCCCCAATGCTTTGCCGCATCCGCTTAATTTTCCCCAATTGAACTCTTTTCGGGTCACTTTTACCCAACGTTAGCCACTTCCGCTTACTGTTGAACTGATTTTAGGGGATTTTTCACCGACGTTTGGCCATATCCGCTTAGTTTTTCCCAATGCTTTGTCGCATCTGCTTGATTTTTCCCAACTGAACTATTTTCGGGTCACTTTTGCCCAACGTTACTTGCTTCCGCTTGTCGCTGGACATTTTTCGAGCCCTTTTTTACCGACGCTTGGCCATATCCGCTTAGCTTTCCCCAACGCTTTGCTGCATCCGCTTAATTTTTCCCCAACTGAATGGTTTTCAGGTCACTTTTGCCCAACGGTAGCCGCTTCTGCTTACCCCTGGACAGTTTTTGGGGGATTTTTCACCGACGCTTGGCCGTATCCGCTTAGTTTTCCCCAACATTTTTTCACATTCGCTTGATTTTCCCCAGCTGATCTGTTTTCGGGTCACTTTTGCGCAACGTTAGAAGATTCCGCTTGCCGCTCGACATTTTTTGGGCCTTTTTTTACCGACGCTTGGCCGTATCCGCTTAGTTTTCCCCAACGCTTTGCTGCATCCGCTTAATTTTTCCCAACTGAACTGTTTTCGGGTCACTTTGGCCCAACGTTAGCCCCTTCCGATTACTGCTGGACTGTTTTTAGGGGATTTTTCACCGATGTTTGGCCTTATCCGTTTAGTTTTTCCCAATGCTTTGTCGCATCCGCTTGATTTTCCCAAGCTGAACAGTTTTTGGGTCACTTTGTCCCAACGATACCCGCTTCCGCTTACCGCTGGATATTTTTCGGGCCCTTTTTTAACGACGCTTGGTTCCATCCACTTAATTTTCCCCAACTGAATGGTTTTCGGGTCACTTTTGCCCAACAGTAGCCGCTTCTGCTTACCGCTAGACTGTTTTTGGGGGATTTTTCACCGACGCTTGTCCGTATCTGCTTAGTTTTCCCCAATGTTTTGTCGCATCCGCTTAATTTTTCCCCAGCTGAACTGTTTTCGGGTCACTTTTGCCCAATGTTAGAAGATTCCACTTGTCGCTGGAAATTTTTCGGGCCCTTTTTTACCGACACTTGGCCGTATCCGCTTAGTTTTCCCCAACGCTTTGCTGCATCTGCTTAATTTTCCCCAGCTGAACTGTTTTCGGGTCACTTTTGCCCAACGCTAGCCGCTTTCGCTTGTCGCTGGACTATTTTCGAGTCTTTTTTCACCGATGTTAGGCCGTATCCGCTTAGTTTTCCCCAATGCTTTGCCGCATCCGCTTAATTTTTCCCAACTGAACTGTTTTCGAGTCAATTTTGCCCAACGCTAGCCGCTTTCGCTTGCCGCTAGATTGTTTGCGGGATATTTTTCACAGATGCGTGGCCGTATCCACTTAGTTTCCCTAACGCTTTGCCGCATCCGCTTAATTTTCTCCAGCTGAATTATTTTCGGGTCACTTTTGCCCAACGTTAGCCGCTTCCACTTGTCGCTGGACTGTTTTCGAGTCCTTTTTCACCGACGCTAGGCCGTATCCGCTTAGTTTTCCCCAATGCTTTGCCGCATCTGCTTAATTTTCCCCAACTGAACTGTTTTCGGGTCAATTTTGCCCAACGCTAGCCACTTTCACTTGTCGCTAGATTGTTTGCGGGATATTTTTCACAGATGCGTGGCCGTATCCACTTAGTTTCCCCAACGCTTTGCTGTATCCGCTTAATTTTCTCCAACTGAATTGTTTTTGAGTCACTTTTGCCCAACGTTAGCCGCTTTTGCTTGCCGCTGGACTGTTTTCGAGCCCTTTTTCACCGACGCTTGGCCGTATCCGCTGAGTTTTCCCCAATGCTTTGCCGCATCCGCTTAATTTTCCCCAACTGAACTCTTTTCGGGTCACATTTGCCTAACGTTAGCCCCTTCCGCTTACTGCTGGACTGATTTTAGGGGATTTTTCACTGATGTTTGGCCATATCCGCTTAGTTTTCCCCAATGCTTTATCGCATCCGCTTGATTTTCCCCAGCTGAACTGTTTTCGGGTCACTTTTGCCCAACGTTACCCGCTTACGCTTGTCGCTGGACATTTTTCGGGCCCTTTTTGACCGATGCTTGGCCATATCCGCTTAGTGTTCCCCAACCCTTTGCTGCATCCACTTAATTTTCCCCAACTGAATTGCTTTGGGGCACTTTTGCCCAACGTTAGCCGCTTTCACTTGCCGCTGGACTGTTTTCGGGCTTGTAGGGCACAGAAAGTTGCACGGCGTCAGGTTAGCTGCTTTCGCTTACCACTGGACTGTTTTCGGGCTTGTAGGGTGCAGAAAGTTGCACGGCGTCAGGTTAGTCGCTTTCGCTTGCCACTAGACTGTTTTCGAGCTTGTAGGGCGCAGAAAGTTGCACGGCGTCAGGTTAGCTAATGGTGCGGGTTTTCATTTGTGGGTGAGCAGAGATACTCCCGGCTGGGTTCAGTGCTCTGGTTCTTTGAAGTGAACGTGAGCAGGTCACCGAACTTAGGGGAAGGCATTCGCCCGGTATTTCTTTCTGCATTCCTTCTGGTTCACCCTTTGTGACAGCCTACGTTCATGATCAGTTGTCGGAGGTTTTATTATTTTTTATTGTGAGGACGTTTTACTTCCGATGGGCGCAAGCCCCCGCCGTTAATTACATCAGAAAGACCTTTCGAGCCTATCTGAAGACCTCATGCATTCCGGGATGTGTTCCTATTTGGATTAAACCGAATAATGGTGCTAAAAGGGGCTCATGTATGATTTACTTGGGTCGTGCGGTTGGTTCTCATTTAATTTTGGACTTCATTTTGGTCAGTTACCATGATATGCTCATGAAAATATGGATTTTTATTTTTAAAATATAAGAATATTCGTGAGGAATGTCATTTATATGTTTTTAATTTGAAAGGAGCATTTAAATATCATTTTTATATTTTTTATTTATAAAAATATGTCAAGAGAGGGGCATTTTGGTCATTTCAGTTTATGTCTGGAACTTGGATATGTTCAAATATTATTTAGAATCATAGAAAATTGAATTTGGGTTCATTTGGGATTGATTTGAGTTGATTTGGACTTAGTATGAAAAAGTTATGGTTAAAAAGGACTTGAAAGGACCTATTTGTAAACTTTTTTATGTTTCAGGGACTTGTTTGTAATTTCCCAGGGGCCTGAGGCTGTGATTTGAGCTTTTGACAAGGCCTGGAATAAAAATTGGGCCTTTAAGGGCTTGTTTGAAAAAGTTTTATGCCGACAGGGGCCTTTGTGTAAATTTAAGAGGGCTTCTCTGCATATTTTTAATAAACAGAGGGGTTTATATGCAAAAGGGCTTCATTTGGTCACATGTGGACTTTAAGATTAGTGCAGAGCCTTGAGATTTGTGCTTTTGGGCCTTTGAGATGTGCACAAGCCATTGGATTGAGATCATTGGGCTTTGAGATTAGTGCAGAGATGATTTAATTAAATGGGCTTTGAGATTTGGGCTTTTGGGCCTTTGAGATGTGCATTGGGCTATTAATTAGTGCGCAGAGCACAGATACCACTCATTTGGGCTTAGACATTAGTGCAAGGGAGTTTATTCAAACTAACAAGCGGGTCCCATGCTGTCAGAGAGCCGTTGGATTTGATTTTTGAATTTGGTCATTCGATTAAGCAGATTGCTTTAAGATCCGTGTTTCTTGCTTTGAGAATCGTGCTCAAAGGTTATCGGCTTAGGGTTCATCTCCAATGAACTGAGTCCGGCAGATTTAGGCCACGGCGGCGTCGGCCAAGGGCATGGTTGTGATCGCCTTGATGTCAGGAGTTGATTGGTACCATTGTCGGCCATCGAAGGCGGCAGAATAGGCATCTACAGTACCTGTCGGTACCGATTGAGTTCCAGATTGATTTTAATCGATTTCTTTGGGGTTTCCTTCAATTGATTGGTAATTTGAGATCGTGTGGAGACACAGAAGACATTGGGAGTGTTAATTTTGCATTTAGAAGGGGTTAGAACATGATTTGGGTTTTATCACTTCGGTTTCAGTTCTAGCTTGGTACCAATAGCTGATACAAAGGATTTCAAATCAAATTGAGTATCCAGGAGAGTCACTTATGTCATTTGGAATGGTTTAGATGAGCTTAGAGGCTTTGGTTTGTACAAGGTTAGATTATGAATGAAGTTAGCATGAAGCACATGTATTTTTCAATGTTTATATATCATTTTCCTTTGAATTTTATACAAGAGATGTGATTTTTATTTCATAGGTTCAAAGATATATATGTCAAGGATTTTTGTTCCAAATTTGAGGTTATTCTGAGCTGTGCAGTTCACTCAAATGGCTTGATCAATGTGAGGGGCATGCATGGTAATTTTACCATTTTAATTACAGAATTTCATTTTTAAAAAGTTGAACTTTGACAGATCATAACTTTGTGTAGGAAAGTCCAAATGATGCAAACTTTATATCAATTTCATGTGTTTTGATGTTCTATCTGACTGTGAAGTCCAATTTTTATTTTGACTTTTGTGCTGATCTGAGCTGTCAGATTTACCAGCAGAGGTCATTTCACTGTTTTTAAGTGCTT
Organism: Carex pumila; assembly: GCA_033356055.1. Lineage (NCBI taxonomy): Eukaryota > Viridiplantae > Streptophyta > Magnoliopsida > Poales > Cyperaceae > Carex > Carex pumila. The sequence continues at coordinate 8,605 of JARJHM010001403.1, read as the reverse complement.
ATATTGTACCAGTGGCATCTCTAATACAATTAGGTGCTGAGGCTAAGTTTATCGTGGTACTGGGGACTGGTACTAGTCCCTTTAAGGTCTGGTTTGGTTCAGAACAGGTTTTCAAGGGGCTTTAAGCCACTGTTTTCATACTAGAAACACATAAAATGAGGATTAGAGGAGAATCATCCTTTTGATATATTTTAACCATGTCAGAGCCTGGAAATATGCAGGAAGACCCTGATTGTTTTAAAAATCATATTTTGGCACATTCACACTTGATTTCAAGGCATTATCATCAAAACTTCATGGATTCAAAGATGTAAATGACATGTAGCAGTATGATTGTTGTCTTTTTACACTTTGGACCTCAGTTTCTCACTATTTGCAAATGAACCCTTCAAAATAGGGAAATTAGCTATTTTGGCAGCATAACTTCACTATTTCTCTAACTTCATTTGCAAATAGGCCTTCTCAAATGATCATTGGGTTGAGAACTATAAAGGATGCCATGCTGGCTCACTTTGAATAGCTCTTGTGTGTTTATCTTTTGTTTAAGTCACTTTATTCCTTTTTTAATCATTTTTAATCAAAGAAATCAAGGGGTTAGATGAGCAAGGATGCCAGTTGGCTCATCCTAGCCCTTAATCAATTTACAAAAATGATCAAAGGAGACAGGAAAGAAAAGAGTAAAAAGAAAATATAGAAAATACACTAAAAATGTGATTTTTATGAAAGACTTGTATCAAAATAGTGGATTTTTGTATTTTAGATGTTTATACACCTTTTTATGTGTATTTAAATGATTTTAGAAGAGAGCATCAGAATAGAATATAAAAGAACAAGAGAAATGTAAAGAAAATAGCCAAATTTCAAAGGAAACAAATTTTATTAGCCATGAAAGGAATACAACTTGACCCCCAAGGGCCTTACATTGAATCCAAGCTCTAATTACCTATAAATTAGGCTTCTTTATCACAGAGGGAGCTTATGGTGTATGTGTGCACCAATGTATGTATGTAGGTGTGTGTATATGTGTGGTGTGTGTGTTTCAATTGTCTCTCTTCTCCTTCAGGTGTCTTGGTTCTCTCTTTCTTCCTCATTTGAGGTGCCTTTTTATAGGCTATGAGCTAGGGTTTTGAACTACATTGGCTGAGGTGGTCTCATCTTGACCAGAGGTGCTTGATCAAATGTCTGTGGTTGACTGGCTTCATTCCATGTGTATTTGTGCAAGGGATCACCCAATTATCATCATACACATCATTTGTTATATGCTGGATCAATTCAGACCCTTTGATTGCATTGAAAACAGTTCTGGGCATCAATAACCCTTGGATGTACTACCATATCGAAGGAGTGTGATGAATTGTATGTTTCCATTGTGCAGAGGAAGATTCTCCTATTTTGGACTGACTTCAGGTGCTCTAGGCATGTGTCCTGGGGACCAGGAGGAGCTGTTAATAGCTAACAAGCCATGTTGTGTTGGACCCGAGCCATTTTGAGGCTTAACATGGGCCTTTCTCGATTATTGAGCTTCATAGCATGCAAGGATGACAGAGAGCATCGTTTTAACTCCCTTATGATGTTCTAAGGGCCAATTTACCATTCAAGTAGCCAATTGAGTCCGTTTGCACTGCAACCGAGTTGCACCATGCACCTTTCATGTATAGACTTAAATTGATATGCTACTAATCAAATTGACATTTGAGATAGCATCGTGACATGCTTAAGAGATCTTATCTCAATCCCTGAGTCTTAATTTTGCCTAATTTGACTCAACCATCTTGTCAATCTCTTTTCTTCTTGGGTTTAATTAGAAGAAAGGGAAGCAGTTCGTGCTCAAGAGAAAGCAGAGAAGAATAGAGATTACATCCCCTTTTCAACCTTAGGTGAGCTCTTGATCAATTCTCCTTTCATTTCCATGAATTTTGAGCTTCAATTGGGGCTCAGGATGAGAAAAGAAGGGAAGAAGGAGTCAGGGTCTCGGGTCCCACTCGTCAGTGGCTCAAACCCGACGCTTTCCTTTGTTTGATCATAGGTGAACTTGGTGCGTTGTAGGCCGCACAGGAGGGCAGTGGAATGGCTCATAGTGCACCAAGAGTGTGCAAAACAAAGGGACTAAAGGCGCTGAGTTGAGTTTAAACTCAGCGCTTCTCTTTCTAATTCAGCTGGCCTAGGCGTATGATGCACCGTTTCACTGTCAGCTTGGCATATGGAGTTCATTTTCCATGCGCTGAGTTCACTCATATCCGAGTTTCAGCGAAAATAGCCATGTGAGGCTGACAATGGGCCCCAGAGGTCAGGTTTAGGCTTAGGTGCTCCAGATTGCACCCAGAGAAGCCAAGATTATTGCTAGGGGTACCCAGAGCCATGTGGCACCACTCAGAAGCTGCTATGTCAGCATTTCCTTTGAAAATTCATAACTCTTCAACTATTTTGAGTTAGAATTTGTATAAAATATCAAAATTCATGGTTTTACATGTAGAATATTACCATGAACTCCAATATGCCATTTCCCTCCATTTTGAGAAGATTTTATGCACATTTAGCATTTTCTAAGCATTATAAAATTGCTGCCAATTTCTATTTATTTAATTAGCAACTTTTTAGGGTACAACAAATGCCCCCCACCTGGGTGAGGTGTGAAGACCTTAGGGATTGAACAACTCAGCCAGGTGCCCCCAGTGTATCTTTTATACGTCAATGAAATTCCTCTTGAGTCGTGTGTTGTACTCTGATTGCAGGTTTCGGAATTTCAAGTAAGGCATTGAAGGTTCTGGAAGCTTGCTTGGTTATCTTCTTCAATCATGACTAGGCGTCAAGGTAAACTTTTCCCTTAGCCTCATTTATACGTGGTACTTGCATGGGATGGGTGAATGTATGCTCTTTGGGTTGATCCGGGTTAGGCTGTGTGTGCCCACGTGCCCTTACCCTCAGATACACACATTCTTGTAGTGTTTGTGTAGCCTGAGAAGGCGTGTATGTGTTCTCTGCTATGGCCCGGGGGTGTAGCAAGAGCGATCCTACTTCAGCCTGTGTGGCGTAGAAGCAGGATTAAATGTCGGGGTGTTGAACCATGCTTGTACCTTGTATATCTGAGACTGTAGGTATATTATACCGTAACGTTTCGTCTTGATCTTGGAATTTATCCAATCATTGTTTTGTCTGCTTCTATTTTGGGGGTTTTCTGTGGCTGTTCATAGGTATTGGCTCTCTGTATAGCCGTATGGATGACCTGGGCATGTGTGACCCAAATTCTTGTATTTGTGCATACCGTTATTGGTCTTGGTTTGTTGTAGGTACTGTTTGTACCATTGTTGATTTTCTTACTTGTATAGCTCCTTTTCTTGTTAAAATGCTAGTTAGAACACAAAACAAGGTTAGGAGCAGTTTATGAGTAAGTAGTTGTAACAAGTCTGAGGCACCCCACGCCGATTGAGTGGGGCTGTCCAAAGGATAGTAGATTAAATAAGTGTTGTCAGCCCGAGCGGCGATTGAGCGAGCTCTCCAAGGAGATTCAGGTTTAAAATCTCTTGCGAGCCCTAGCGGCGATTGAGCTGGGAGGGAGGGGTTTAACTCAGCTGAACCTAAAACTGGGTTTTTGAAAAAACCCAGTAAAAAAAAAAGCCCTCCCGTACCGCCCCGACCGGATCCCGTAGCTAATTAAGGCCCGCATAGCGGGGCTTTACCAATTTGCCTATTCTGCTCGCTCGTTCCCTTCGGCAACATCACTCCTTTACAAGAAGGAGTACAGAAAAACGAGTATCCCCCGAGTTTTTCTGTACGACTGAGCACAAGAGCGAAAACCCTTAAAATATTTAGTTGAAGTCGCAACTGGGTTTTATGAAATAAAATAACCCAGTTGTTAGCTGCCCCTACGATTTTTCGCTCGTGTTTTCCCTTTGGTCAGATCGCAGTTGCGCCTTCCGCTTTTCCCTCGTAGCTCAGTGTAGGTGTGCATCTACTAGGTTGGTTTTACTTAACAACACTTATTTACTTACTACTACTATTACTTCCTACTAGTACCTTTCACAAGTAAGAGACTAGACCCGATATATCGTAGTCTATTAAGCGGTGGCTCACACGATAGCTTATAGCTGACTTACTACTAGTCCACTATCGCCCCATTGGGAGTTTGGAGCCATTACCATTACGACAAGGAACTTCTAACTTATTAAAGTCTCCAAGCGCCCGCAATCTGCATAGCTCAACTCGAGGGCCCACCAGGCGAGGTTCCTCGAGAACCATACGCTTCAAAATCCCTCGAGTCTTACTACCAGCAAAGAGAATTTCCCAGCCGGCAAGGCTAAAGTTAGAAGAAATGCCCGGTGTAGCACGCGGTCCTTCAGTAGCAGCGCTAGGACTTTTTCCTTTAACCTAGTTGAACATGCTAACTAGCTACAAGTTCAACCACATTCGTTACCTAGGGCCCCTACCTTCAACTCTCATTTCAGGCCGTGAGGCACTTCCAACCAAAACCGCAAGTTTTAATCTAGGAGTGACTAGCCTTTCAGTGTTTAGGGCTTCTTGTGCGCTAGTCAGTGAAACGCTTGCGCCAATTTTGAAACGCAAAAGAAAAGTAATGCTGCTGCACTTCTCTGCTTTAAATTAAAAAACTAGACTAGATTCCTTTGGCCCCAAACCATCAAGGGTAAGGAGAGAGAGTATTGAGATGCCGGGTATAAGAGCTTTACCATCCCCGAGAGGGCTGTATGCGCTAGAGTTCTTTCGATCTTTCTCTCTAGGTGCTCTACTATGAATAGGGAACAATGCTCTCTCCCCTACTACCTACAGCCTTCTAGTGCACCGCCCACTTCCAGAACTTTAATCCCCCACGGGAATAGGGTTCCCGCTCCAGGCGCCACTGGGAAAGAAAAGTATCGAGAAGCTGACTTGCTTTCTGTAATGATAGGGAGCCGCAGGAATCCAAGTTTTGTTGGGTGCTCACTGCTACCTCGTGGTGGTCTAGATCTTACGGCTAGGCTAGCCTAAAGACCCTTCACCTGGGAAGTGGACAACGGGACAACAAGAAATATCTCAATAATGTCTGCCGTCTCGTCACTTGCTTGTGATTCCCGGTCTAACAGTCTACGAGTTTTGTCTCGCATGTCCGGATTCAACAGACTAGGAAGATTAAGATACTTCACAAGTCAAGTGTATCAGAGCATCTATATGATATTTGTCTTTCCCTTATTCCTTTTCTTCTTTGTTTTTTCCCTACAGCCTTCTAGTGCACCGTGGTTGTTGTTGTTATGAAATTCGATTTCATGCTTGATTTCATTTGACTTATGCAGGAATTCCTTTCACTAGGCATGATCCATTGCCGTTAGTCTCGTTCCCACTGCAGGGCATGTTTCCTGGAGATCCTGTCGACTGGACCCTAGAGATTCGACTGAGAGCGGGTCATAGCATCCAGAGAGGATCTGCTCTTTATCATGTCGATCATCATTCATTTTATGGAGATGGGCTTCATCCCATTACTTTGGATCTGACGCCACCTCCTTTACGCATTTTGGGTTTAAGCATGCTGAGTATTGAGGCTTTGCCATGGGCGCCTCATCACTTTCCTCCTGATACTTTATAGAGAGAGAAAGGCATGGTTGATTGGATCAGATTTACATTGTAGCAGGAGAGATCTGCGTTGAAGAAAGTCGACATATACCATGCAGTATTCCTTTCTCTTTTTTAGTATACTTGGGATTTGTCATTCTTTCAGGCTTTGGCTGAGAGGTGGAGGTTTTCTTCCAACATGGTTGTTTTGGAGGACCGTGAGTTGACCATTTCATCGTTTGAGTTCCAGAGGATGTCTGGTTTGCCTATCTTTGGGGATCCATACGATGAGATATCCCTAGTGATGTAGCTTTGAGACAGAGATCACCCGATGGTATTCTCATATACCCGAGTTCTCTTAGTAGGCTGTTTGACATTTATTATGGTCTGACCAGAGCTGGAGATGTGACATTCTCGATTTGGGTCAGTCATTTTACCGATCGAGTCAGGCATCCATGCCAGACATTTGCTCGTCCTTCTGCTTTGTTTGGTGTAGGAGGGGAGAGTATTTTTCATACTGGAGAGCCTTTTTCATCATGTTATAGTCGTCATAGGATTGTCGGACGGGAGACCATCCTGACCGCCTTCTTGGCATGGTGGCTCTGCTACTTTGTCATTCCTAGTCGGCCCGGGGGCATTATTCTACCAGAGACATTTGTTATGGCTAATAGATTGGCACGGGGAGATTTAATCTCGTTGATTGTCTCTGCCTTAGCCAACCTTTTCAGGTGTATGAGGGTCGTGTCGACGTCACGTGACCCTTCATTCTGTAATGAGGTTGTTCCATATCACTACCTCTTCGGTTGGGCTCATACATATTGGGCGGGGTTATACTCGCCAGTTGTGGGTGATACATTATTGAGCGGTCTGCCCATTTTGATAGATATTGCTGGAGCGAGGGCTACTGTCATCCTAGCGCGACAGGTGCGTATACTGCTTCGTCACAGCGAGGGTCATCTCAACGTTTTCCCCAACGCTTTGCCGCATCCGCTTAATTTTCCCCAGCGGAACTATTTTCGGATCACTTTTGCTCAACGTTTGCTGCTTTCGATTGCCGCAGGACTATTTTCGGGCCATTTTTCGCCGACACTTGGCCGTATCCACGTAGTTTTTCCCAACGCTTTGACGCATCCGCTTAATTTATTTTCGGGCCATTTTTCACCGACACTTGGCCGTATCCACGTAGTTTTTCCCATGAATGATTCTGGTGAAAGGGGAGGAGGGGGTGGGGGGTAGCCCGGGTTGGTGTCCAGTCGTCCATCTAGGAGGATTTGGCGAGGCGTCCACCTACCATCATGCCCGACTATTAGCTGAAATGGGATTAGTTGGGGGTCTGGTGTGTCTAACCATAGTCTGGCCGCCGTTGAATCGTCACCATTCAGACACTCCCTTTGGACTCCCCTTACTATTCCCATAGAGGCCATAGCTTCTCTGAAATAAAATGATGCCAGAAATCAATTGGGAAATCTAGGATAGTGAGGTGGACTCTGTGCATGTCGGGTAGAGGTTCAGACCCGTTTAGGGCTTGCCATGGCTGCGGTAAGAACTTTTGCCTTTCCCAAAAGGATGAGTCGAGGTAGAATTCATCATTGTATAGCCAAGAGGGTAGGTAAATTAGGAAGCCCCTGGGAACCTGTTTGATTCGCCAGCAATTCAGAGAACCACCATATCTTTCGACCAGTAATCGACTAATCTGGGCTTTGTTCAGCTGGGGGATGGGAGCAATGGAGTATAGGAGTACTGCCGAATTCAAATCCTGCAATATCCTGTCATGGCCCTCCATCGGTGTGAGGAAACAATACTGGGTTAATAGTTGATTTGGGTTTGGAAATTCGAGCTCCATTTTGGGGCATGAAAGAACCCCCAAATCAGGAACTATCAGGGGCAAGGCAGTAGTAGTTAATGGCTAGTGAGAGGAGAAAGATGGGATGAAAATGTAGTAAGCAAGGTGGAGGGAGAGAGTGTGGTAGCAGCGGTGTGGTGCGGTGAGTGGTGTGTAGTGAGTGGAGAAGGGCTCAAAGAGATGGGAGGAGGGCTCAGGGAGAGGGGCTCAAAGAGTCAAGGTGCAAGATTTCTTTTTTATTGTTTTTCCGAAGGCTGCAGTAGTATTTAACAATGATGGTTTGTGCATAGGTTTACGGGTACAGGAAATCACTATGGGCTGAGCACCTAGGTTCGTTGGACTCACCAGTGCTGGAGGAGCCGCAAAATCTTGATTGCGTGAAGTATGTGAATAAAATTGCAGATGACCACTGGGCTAGATACACAATTGATCAAAACATGACCTTGATAGGCCACCTATTAAAGTACCCCATCCACGTGGAGGAAAATGGAGTTGTCGGTGCCCTGCCAGGTCACAAATTTTTTCCTAATGTGGGTGGCAAGGTCTTAGGAGATAACAGCGCTCTTCCTGACGAGGTAACCATGTAATAGATCGTATCAGCTCTATGGGGTAGAGCCTCTTCCTTGCTGGTGTCTCCGACTTGTTTCTATATCAATGGCAAAGGTAAAGGAGGGCAACTAGTTATCTAATGTTTGTTAAAAATATTAATCTAAATTATTTTGATGTTGTTCTGCCCCTTAATTTTCCTAGGGTTAAGTTGTTAGGATGGCAACCAGGTGTGTAAGAAAACACAGAAAAAAAAGAGAGAGATGATTATGATCTGTAATTATGTACATGTGGTCAACTATTAATTTCATCAATCTTAATTGAATAATTAATTTTATTGATATATCTCATTAATCAATATAATGTTCATTAGAGGATTGATATGATACATGAGACTATAAAGCCGTTGCACTAGTATCTTTAAAGATGGAAATAAATACAACGGAATAATTTATAGCAAGGGAAAATATCTGCAATGAAATGTCATGGGGCTGTTAGGTGTACCCAACATATGCATCTCCCACTTATTATTTTTATTTTTTACCAAGGATTTCCAATATCAATTATCAGCGTCAAATAAAATGAACTATTTAGGTTTTTTGTTGTTGTTGTCGTCTTTTTGTTATTAACTTGGTCCATCGTACTTTAAGAAAAAAACATGCCCAAAGGTTAACTAAT